>UCQR01092452.1:934-11890 GCA_900474235.1 Cecidostiba semifascia | reverse complement strand
CCGTTACTTAACTTATGCGTGAATTTTATCAAAAAGATGCTGTGCCATCTTTTTGTTTTTTTTTTATCTAGTTTTAAGTTATAGTTTTAAGATTTCTGTACCATCCCTATGTACAGGCAACAATGTTTGCCTCTATAGGATGCTTTTATAAGCATATGTATATGGTCAATAAATACAAATACAAATACAAATATATCATTTTACCAGATACTCGATGCGGACCTGCCTTATGTCTGATGACTGTACTTGGGAAAAAAATGTAAAATATAAAATTCGCTATTTTCTGCTTATAGGTACATTTGAGACAGCTACTAAAATTAAACTTCCCAAGATTATTCTACAGCTACTTATTTGCTCAAGGAATTTACGCTTTGCATACATTCCAGGAAATTAAGCGCTCAGAGACCTACCTAAATATATTAAACATGCTAACGTTCTACAGTATAACCATCGCAGTATCAATGCTACATATAGATAATTGCATACCACAAAATTACAAACTCTTCAAAGTAGAAGAACAATGTTCTGTTAAAGTATTATCGAGTACAATTCGCGCGATTCTTCAAGTTCGCGGTACACGCATTGTAATTTCGAATGCGTAAAGTCAGAATAAATTCGAAATAAAATATACCTACACAAACTAATTCAAAAAGTCGAAATTGTCTAGCTGAAAACAGCTATGACTAACAATGAGTCTGCATCAGGGAAGGAAAGTTTGTCAAACCCAATTTCGAATGCACTACTTATTTCAGCTTGTTTTTCCTCTCATAACTGTGATCAATATTTAACGTTTCCATGCCCTTCCCGCGTATATGAGGAATCATCAATCTCTGCCAGACGTGCGTATTATACGTTCGCTTATTACAGCAGCAATTTTTAATACTCGTAAATCTTCTCTTACAGCCGCAAGAGTCGTATCGGTCTCTGAAAAACGAACTAGAAAAGAAAAGCCTACACCTATATAGCTCTTAGACAGGTGTCATGTGTGGTCTATAGTTATGGATTATATAGCCAACGGAATGACAAAGTGCTAATTGAATTTCGAGCGCACAGGGAGAAAACATCGCACGAGCTATTGCGACAATATTTGCCCGGACCAAGGATAGACCTATATACGTGCGATGTGCGTCTTGTGCGCGAATCTTTGCTTTCGTCCTTTTTTGCTGCAGATGACATTAGAGGATTGTACTTTGCTGGCTTGGATTTTGATAATTTGAGATTTTGTAGTAAAAATTTTGCAGTGAATTTAAATTTCGTTTTCACAGAGGAATTTCGATACCCAATTACGTCAAGTATTTAATTGAAAGTAAAACTTTGGAGAATAAGTTAACAGAGTTGGAGTATCTTCGCTAATTGATCAATTATAGCTAGCGTAATTGAGGTAGTTAAAAAGTAAAAAAAAATTTAGCAGTTGATATTCTTTTATACCGAAAACAAAGTCAAACTTTTAAAATCAGGGCATCGATCAAGCTCTGAAATAAAAATGGAAAAACAAAATGAAAATCAACAAGCTAAAAGCACTCATCATCCAACAGAAAGAGCAAACCATAAAATCGATAAGCGAAATGAACGTATTCGAATCTCCCTGTAGCTAGTGTAGCTGTTACCAGACTGAAAATAGTCACTGCGAGTTACAATGCGTTAAGATCCAAAATTTAATTACAGTTTATTGGTTAGTGCTTCGGGGAATTCCTCTATCCCTAAGCGAGCAATAAATGTGAATCAAATCAAATGTACCAGACTCGCGTGATAGGCATATAGCGACATTAATTCTTCATTATTTATTGCAGTCGAGTCGAAGCTCGGAATTCAATCTAAAATAATAAAATTGTACATTTTGTTTATTCATCGTATCCACGAATAATATTCTCAATATTTCCAACGCGCGCCGACGTATATATGTCAATAATAATGCAACTTTGACAACGAGACAGCGTAAATAAAGTCCATAAATAAATAAATAAATAAATAAAGATTATTGTGGAAATACAAGAACGCGCGACGTCGATAAATCACACCAATCTGCAGAGGTCAATCCTTCCAAACCACCGCAGAAAAAATAAGGAAAAAAGAAAAAGAAAATTCTTATCCCACCCTAATCAATTATTCCCCTCAAACCGGGGCCGCTGGTCCAGCTCTCAGGAGATCCGAGTCCCGTCATAAATCCAAATCAAAATCGAATCAAACCTGTCTCCGCGAAACCTCTCCCAGCCCCCCGTATGATCTACAATATTCGCAGCGTCCATTGTCTCATCTTTCCGCGCAAACTCCGATTCATTTTCCGCTATAGTGCAACGCGAGAGACGACCTTTTTCCATTCACCCCTTTCGCCGTGGGTGCGCCGCCGCTGTGCTGCGGAGAGGCAAGCTTGAAATCGATGGCGCGTGTGGGTGTCGCGCCAGGGCCGTAATTTCCCGGAGCTTCTTTCTCTCCTTCGTCGGCGTAAGTTTCTGTTTTGCGCTTTTATCGATTCGAGTAGTAGTGCTGCTGCCGCTGCTGCCGCTGCTGCATCAGGCTTCTCAGCTCCACGGGGAGTCGAGAGGGAATTTTATTTTTCAATAATGCCGACGCCGCCGCGGACGCTGTTTTGTATATGGAGAGCTTTTTTCTTCCTATACTCATCTACTGCGGCGAGCTTGAAAGCAGCTCGTATATACAATGTGTTTTAGAGGGAAAATGCAGTAGCCGGCTGCCTGCACGAATTGGTAATTAACTTCAGCGAGAGCTTTTGCTTTTAATTTTAAAATCAAAATGATATACCTCATACGGCGAGGCGCTGCATGGAGAGAGTTATTATTTCCTCGAGCCGCCGCCAGCGCGAAGAAGCTTTTGATATGTAAAGTCAGACGCAAAATATACAAGTATAAACACTCTGTATTCGAGTGGTCTGCACCGGTATACGGAAAGAGAAATTTAAAATCAATTTGCACCCGGCGCTTCTGAAGTGCCAACTTTGACGGCTCTTATGAAATTTAATTATAAAATATACTCGCGAAAAAAAATAAGAAATGGTCGGTGTTAAATCGTGCCGTACTTGGCTTAATTGAGTACTCATCATCAGGGCGGTGTATAAACGCGTGCGGCTATTAGTCAACAGGCTAAAAACACAATGAGCTGGAAACGAGATAGCGGCAGTAGGTTTTGGCGGTTCGCCAGGGAAAAAGACACGTGCGAGAGATTGATTGCCGGCGATTGAAAGCGCCGTTATTCAATTCCTGGAAATAAGGCGAAAACGTGTCTCGATGAGACGTTTGAGTATAATGTATAGCATTAGCATTTGTCCTCGAACTCATTGCAAGCCAGCTTTCAAGCGTGTCTCGAGAGAGAGAGAGAGAGACGTGCGCTATCACAATATTAACATAGTGTTCGTATACTTATATGCAGCGCGAGACATTAGTCTAATAAGATTATCGCGCAAACAAACCTTATAAGAGTTTGCGCTCTATGATATTCTATAGCAGCTGCGCATGCTGGAATAAATTGTGCCGTGACATGAAATAAGATTAATAATTTTTATTGCCCTGCTTTCTGCGCGCTGTGTTTCTGCTACTGTGTATAGCGGCATACAAGTTTATTATTCCTTTATCGGCTCTTTTTTTTTTTTTTTTTTGAAGCGTACAAATCGGTATTTTAAGAAAAGCGAAAATTTTCATTTTTGTAAACGCTCGCGTTTGTCCGTAATGGCAGATTAGTGTAAACAGGTCGAAGCAGAGCCTCGCGTATATTATAGCTAACGTAATTCTGTGAATAATTCCTTCTCAACAATGGCAGTAATTTCTGTTTTATTATTATCAATTTATTTAGTGTAAACACATTGTTCTTTTTGATGAAAAAAAAACACGTCGCACTCTGCGCGCGTTTTGTAAAAAAAATATATGGTATATTTTGTTACCCTCAAAGAAAAACAATAGCCTAGCTCTCCTAAACCAACGATACCTGCAGCTTTCAAAGCTCTCCATCAGTATAGAACGTCAGCGTTAACTCGTCGATAGAGAGGAGGGTATACATCTCGCTCGCGAAATTCTCAGAGGAGAACGAAGCAGCGAAAAGAGACAGAGACGAGAGCGACGAGGAAAGCAATCGGAGGCCGCCCTCTTGCATCCCCTCGAGGAATACATCCGCAGCGATTAAACTCGTCACGTCGCGATCGCCATTTGAGGAATATGAATGAGGTGCGCGATCGATTCATTTCTCTCTCTCTCTCTCTCTCTTTTGACTCTTTATATAAAGGTGAGCTTGAGGAGCACTTGTTGCGCTATATTTAGCCTCTTGCAATAAAAGAAGGATATCCGATTTATTTTTCGATCTCGTTTTTCTTCTTCGAAAAATTGAATATATCTCCGAGAGAGAGAGAGAGAGAGAGAGAGAGAGAGAGAGAGAGAGAGAGGAGCTGAAGATTGCTGTAAAGACGGCCCTCAAACCGTGTTAGAATAGGTCAAGTGGAGGCCGCGCGTCTCGTATCTCTCTCCTCGGGAAAATCATCTCTCGCGTTATGATATAATCAAATTAGAAAAAAATCCCTCCGCGCGAGCTTTAAAGCGGTATCAGCGAGAGGAAGAGAGAAGTAAAAGCAAACGTCGCGCAAGAAATACAGAGAACTCAAGTGAAGGGTCAATAGCGGAATTCGCCCTCTGGTATATACATACGTTGAGAAAAGAGCTAAGCTCTGTGGTAAGTATAGGCGAAAAGAAAAAAGCTTTTCTGCAATAATCATCGTCCCTCGAAAAAGCTCGCAAGCTCAGAAAAGTAGTAGAGCATAGGTAGCATCACCTGATGGCTGCAAAAGTGCGCGAGAGAAAGAGAGAGAGAGAGAGAGCCGTCGCACTCTCTCCCTCCAGAGCATCGATCGAGCAGTAGCTTTTCAACCCTCCTCCCCACCACTACTAGGGGATTCAAGTGAGAGAGCGAGAGAGAGCGAGAGAGAGGAGGGCAACCTGTGCGCGGGCCGCAGGTGGCGGCGCATGTTATACAGAGCGCTGCTGCTGCTCCTCGCAGTAGCAGCATCAGAGAGAGCGGCGAGGACTCCTCGTCGCGCTCCTGTCAAAAGTGCGCGGCGAAACGAAGGATGGAGGAGCCGACGGGGGGCCGTTACGCCCGTTATCATCGTCATCGGCTGCTGCTGACTCTGCTCGTCCTGGCGTTGACCACGACGAGGACTGCGCTTGGAATCGACCTTGCCAGGCTCTACGGACACGTCGCCGTCAAACGCACCGGTGGGTTTTTCGTTTTTCTTTTTCCTTTTCTTTAGCATTAAGTCAAGTGCAAGTGCTTCCAGACTATATTATTGTCGACGTAAAAATTAACAGGTGCACCCAATACCACCATCGCACGAATCCATGAATATCAGCTTGCATCACACACGGAAACCTGCGGTCCTTCTCTATCAGCGCGCACTTTGTACGCTCAAATTCCTTTATTTATACCCCCGATCGAACTATGTACCTATATCAAAGACGTGTCGATCAAAGAATTAAAACGCTCACGGCGGGAGAACGCGATTATTCAAATCGTCGCGTGAATTGCCTGAGCGCGCGGCGCGGCGCGGCGAAATCGACTGATGCGCAAAAGCTTTTCACCCCTTTGTCTATAATACTGCGTGTGTCAAGCAGCTTTTTTCCTATCGAGGGGGTAGGTACTTATATGCGTATTATAGGAAAAAAGAATAGTGCGATGTGTATCGATTCCTTTTTTTTTTTATATTCCGGATAAATACTGTGCGGTATACTTGTGTGCAGGTGTTTCTTTGACGCTACGGTGCAGTGGATAGATATAAAAAAATAGGTTGAAAGGGGTGCATGTGTATAAGAAGCTTTTTTTAAGGCAATGTTTTAAATCGAATGATTTTTATTTTAAAGCTGGAAATAGAACTGGCGCTCGATATGCAATTCTGATATAATCCAGCCGTTCTCTATATATTATTCTGATTTTAATTGTACTGCTGCAGTAGCCCGCCTGGATTAATTTCTATATTAGTTTTAATTAAACCCGGCCGGCCGATCGATGGAATTTAACGAACCTAGCTATTATGAGCCGTCGGATTTGATTTTCCCGCTGTGAAAATAACTCGCTAAATTCATTTTCCTCGACGGCAACACACGCACACAAGTCCAGGCGTCACTTGCTTGGCGTAAAAAAGCTCCTGCACGAACGAGACTCGTATACGCAAGGAAAAAGCATCCGAGCTTCTTCCGTCGCACACGCACCAGCTTTTCTCGCTCGAGCTTGCGCGTTTTTTAATTAAAGTTCGATCGCTGGAGAAAGGCAAGATTGTGTACGTGTCGAGGTAATGGGTAGCCTAACCCACTGACTGACTTTGCGAACTGTGCTGCACACGCCATACATCAGAGAAACTTGAGGCCTTTATGGATCGGAGCTTTCATGATCTTGTATAAGTCGATATAATGAAGAGTATTATACCTATAATGGTAATATTGTCGGAGTAGACGGTTCGAAACGGTGAATATCATCTGTAAACATCCAATCCCGGAGAATTAATCAAAACGCGTTGTTGCATACTGCAATCGCCATTAATTCTCAAGTCCCGAGCAAAGCATCACCGGCGGGAAATGGATTTTCTTTCTAGTCGTGCGTGAATATATAGCCGACGGAAATTCATTATAACTATTCGACTGACTACTGCGACGCTATATGTGTATATACACGTCAGAGAGACAACATAGGAAAAAGGACGATGTAGGTATCTATTGAATGATTCAGATATGACTGACGCGTGTGCAGCTCGATGTGCCATGAAAAATGTATATACTTGAGTGAAGTAGAAAAAGTGAAGTCGTTTATCATCGTCGAACGACGTATCCACGACTAAAAAAATATTCAATTGGATTTCATATGCGTAATGCAGGTATATCATTGTAGATATCCTGATGTTATTGTTGCATCACGCTATCCACCTCCTCCAGCTTTGATGGCAATACCAGAGGACAAAGTTCAATTATAGGACTAGAGTTTCATACCTGGAAACAATATATACCTATATGTATACGGCGGAAAGCGTCGATAACATCGAAAGCAAACTCACGGCATTCCCTGTTTCGATTGTCGTGGCCGAGACGCGTATATATATATGCATACCCGAATAAAGTCCTCTAAACTGACACGATGAATCTAAATTGATATCAAGAGAAAGCTTCGTCATACGCATCTGATAAACCAGTGAGTACAACACCCCAAATCCTGATTCTCGAATTAACCCGAAAAAGGATCGCTAATTGGCTTTGCGTCTACTGTGGCTCACAACCGCAACTTCTTATACGCCGTTTCTCATAAAACGAGCGTCAGATCGTATATTCGATTAAACATTCACTTCATCATAAGCTTCAGTTACTCCATAATATGGATTTTTCATATCAGACACCGAAAAAGGGGGAAAAATCGTTACGCAGAGAAGAAGCGCGCGCCAGGTCAACCGTCTAAATTTGCATTATTCGCCTCGTTAGTCTCTGGGTATTATACCTCTGAAAAAACGAAGAAATCGACTTTCACGAATGAAAAGATCGCGTGGCGAAGCGTATATAGGTATATGGTATAAGAAAGTGCATCAGTCATAATGTCACGCCTTCTGACACTGCAGCTGAAACGTAGAGTACTTGTGTGAGAAGCTGATTCGCAATTAAAAGGCTCGTATATGGCTGAAGTATATAAGAGATCTTACCGGTGGATTACGGCGGTAATTTTATCGAGGATAAAGAACGGTTTATAGCGAGGTGTTTGGGGTTGTTACTTGCTGTATATTGATTAATGGCGATGGCGGCGTCGTGTAATTTATTGCCATGAGTGACATGATAAGAAAAAGACGAGAAAAGCAAATTCAAACATCAAAGTGTCAATTATGAGAATACATACTTGTCGCACCATTGATGAAACAGCGTGTAAACCAAATTGAGGCATCAGTCACAGTCGAGACTTTTTGAGAGAAAAAGAATTCAATGATACAAAGATACTGTCACAAATGTGTTTATCATCATAGAGATTAGAGACCCCACACTGATGTACCCCTCGACCCTTCTCTACACTCGCTAGAACACAATACGCACATACCTACGCATGTCGCGTTTGAAATAATTCCATACTATAATTAATAATACGAGTAGGAGAATCAAAAGTTACCAGTTTCGCCGTGAATAGCGACACAGATGAATTGACGCAAACGTTCTCCCAAGTAGGTCATTATAAATTCGAAGCAAGCAAAGCGAGTTAATATTCAAACATTCGGCAAACACCGCTTTTATTTACCGCGAGCGTGTGGGCGACAAACACGCGGCTATAGTCGAGTTTGTTTGACTAATGTGCTTGACCAGATTTAATATGCGAATTCTCGTTACGGGCACCGGGGCACCGCAGCTCCATCAGGCTTGCAACCTATACACTCTGCTTCTAAAAATAAAAGGGATAGCGGTGCCGCACGTCTCTCTCCCGCACTCTCTCGGTTTGACGATCCGGAAAGGGGGTTATAAAACCCGGTAATAATCCGCCGTAGTCGATCCGAACGTACACAGCCCATACGTGACTTGTCAAAATGAAGCTTGATTGGCAAACGGAAATGTCGCGAAGATCGTGTGGCGAGATACACATTCAACGGCCACGTATATTTCTGAGGAGGAATTTGAAAAAAATTCGAGACACTAAAAAAAGCTGAATATTTTCTTACGATAATATCGTATAATACACGACTGGTTGAGAAGTCGTGACACTTTTTAAACTTTATTGGTGATCAGGATTCTTCGTGTGTAGAGTGATCGACACTACGTGTGTCAATAAGTGTTGCACTAAAGCGCGAAAAATTTAAACACGAAATACAATGACTTGAATTACTGATTGAATCTATAACGCATATAAAATTATGTCAGTTATAGTTAGTGTGTCACGTAAGCCTACGTGTGCGTGACCTTCAATTTAATTTTGCTGATTTGCAACTAGTAAATGCAGTTCTCGTGTTATTTTCATCAGTTGTTTCTTACAAACATGAACCTCGATCGATTAAGTATATTCTAATTATTGCAGCTTCGTGCGCGTTATTATGTAAAACATATCCTCGTACATCACGAGTCGCCCTCCATCTACATCGTGGAAACTGACTTGTCACACAGTGTAATCCTTCTCGAACGCAATCTGAGAACTTGAGCGAAAAAAAAAGAAAAAATCCAACTTTATCACCCTATCCCACGCCCTTCTTAACGGACTATTCACGAGCTTCCGCCATCTCAAAAATCTTCCTCCTCCTCGTCGTCGTCGTCGTCGTCGTCGTCGTCGTCGTCATCGTCGCTGCAGCGGAATCTCGTTAGAGAAGTTTGATAGCGCGAGACCGCCAACTACTTTACATAACAGCGCGAAAGATAACCCGTCAGCCGCACCGGCATATTCCATTGTTAAGCTCTGAGAAATTCTCGATTCCAAAGAGCGAATTGCGTCGCTTTGCGTGTGTCTGTAGCGAAAACCTGTGCGAGAGTCATCATTGCCTGCGGCTATATATACCACAATATATGATCAGATATCTTTCTTTTACGCGGAGGGAGAGCGTAAAATGTACTTGATTACCCGCGTATGTCGGGTCAAGATTTGCGAGTTAATTTGCAGTTTTTCTTGGAATTTCATTGAGAATTGTTTATTGGTTCGTCGATAATCGAAAAAACTCAGAGTAATAAACACTCTCTCGTATATATAATCCATCATCATTTCTCCGACACACACACACACACACAGAGTTAAAAGCCATCAGGCGAAAAAGCTCGCACGAAATTTTCATTACCGCGTTGACGAACTCGGCCCCAAAAGCACGTATACGCGACCTCCAATTATACGCACTACACATGCGAGGCTTTAATTAAAAAAAAAGAAAAAGAACAAGAAAAAAAGCGCATATATGCAGAATAATTGCTCGACGAATGTTTTGCGCCTTAAAGGCACAAGTCAATTTGGCGGCGGCGGCGAAACAAAGGCCGCGAAAAAGGAAAAGCTTGCGAGAGAGCTTTGTGTCGTTAGAGACTTTCAGATCGATGCGAGATGAGGGCCGGTTGAAGCTCGAATTCTTATTAGCAGGAAAAAACAAGTTTCGCCCTTCGAATGATCGAATGATGGAGAAGTTCGGGAATCAGATTTCGCATCGATCCGCAAAACCCGAAATATATGTAGAGAGGAAAAAGTAGGCCAATCTACTTAAAATTGTCCTAGACTATAGCGACTATAGTGCATAAGCATATTCACGGAAGCCACCGCTACCTATACTGCGCGTTTGTAGATTATGTACCGTGCCGCGCGGGTGCGAAGCCAAAAGCTTTTTCTCTAATGAAATGAAATGGCTATTCTTTCTTTTTTATGCGCCCGCTCTTTTTTTATATCTCCGAGGCTATTTTTGCGTCTAGACGAGCGGAACTCGCGGATAATCTTTCCGGGGATGCGCCGCTGAAATTTTAAATCGAATAATCCCTCTGGTGCGTACAATTCTTGTTAATCTTTTCAAAGTTATTGCAGTGTAGAAACATTTAAGCGACTAATACGCTACTGATGAATACGTCTATTATAATATACATAAGGAAAAGGATATTTTTTCGTTTCCCAATTCGCGCTGCTGCGCAAAGTTATTTGCATGGTAATAGCTACTCGGAAGTTGTTGGCTAATTTACGGCGAGATTACAACCGGCGCTGTTCGTTTTCGATTTTCAGCGCAGCTTTCATTGTCGGTAATTACTCCACGCTACTGCGTGAGTCCTCTTTACTACCGTACTATAACAATCGCTCGTGTATGTTGTGTAGCATTCGACCTTTTCAGTAGATCATCAAAATTTCAAGCCCTAGAAATTTCTGTTAAAAGCGAGTGTTTTCGTGTCTGATTTAAACTTAATGCCTTCTATACATATACCTCCTATATATGTGCAGCCTTATTTATTAGTGAGTTGCATATTTATAATACATATATATATATATATATATATGAGTTAT
>UCQR01092384.1:47954-62641 GCA_900474235.1 Cecidostiba semifascia | reverse complement strand
AAAATCCACCTGAAACGAGAGCTATGCATTCTCCCCAATAGAATCGAACCTCGTGTGCGCGATTTCAATCGACGAGGAATTTCCATATCGACACGGGGTGCGCGTGAATTCCTGAAAATCTTGTCCTGTCGGATTAGCTCGACTCGTAAGGCTGCCGCTATACTGCTTCCCTGACGAATCGACTTAATTGAGCAATCGTCTAGCCCCCGGCAAACTTGTACGCTCGTGCACGCATCAGTTAAGAGACGAGGCAAACTCTCGTAAAGTGTTCTCTATCTCTTTGGGCATTCGAGCGTTTATTGCCGGGAGCTATATCTAATTCCGGAACTAGCTTTACCGCGACTAATATCGCTTTCATGCGGGAGAAGTTTTCGATTTTCCTTTTCTGCTCTTACATTGATGCTGCTGCTATCTCAGAGCGAAATATGCTGCGCGCTCTCGTTGATTAAAATTAAACGCGCGGTATTCGCTTGATTACGTTTACAATAGCATAGTGCATACACGAGAAGTGAAACTGCGTCGCATCAATTCCCGTATATACTGAAAGATTAATGAACTTTACTCTGCGAGCCTCTCTCTCTCTCTCCGCGCTACATTAACTTTGAGCAACGTTAACGCATTCCATATAAGTATCTCGAATTCTAAGTTAATTTACATGCAGTAGTTCCAACTATACGAGGCCGTTGGGACTTACCAGAGGATTAAACTCGCAGATGCAGCTCGCAAGTCCTGTGTATAATAACACCCCAGTATATCCTATATCATATGTATGGAAATGAAAAATCATCCGTTTTAATTCACCCCGGACACACCGCAAGCTCTCAGCAACTGTGGACGTCAAAGTCATCTTCCCATTGTTTTCCTTTAGTTCACCTTACACACACACACACACGCAGACTCAGCTCCCAAGAGGCTGGCGCTACGATCGTTCCAAGTCAAATTTGCACGGCTAATTGCTCCGCAAATTTACCCGCGGGATACGCTGTCGCGCGCGTATGTAACCCTTCCCCCTATACGCGCAAGAGACTCTACGCACATATTGTTTTTGCCGATGAATCTTGAAGCCTGGAGCCGCGGATTGACCCAGTTTTCTCTCTTGCTCGTGTACACTATTTCGGGCTTGATTTTTCTCTACAGCGGCTATAGTCTTTCTCGTTTTACAAAATACACTTGACGAAGAGACGGCTATACTTTTTGCGCGCAGTTTCATTAGACACTTGCAGCGCGCAGTGTAGGTATTGTATAAATTAAGCATTGCCGGAATAATGGCAGAAATTTAATTAACTGGGCTGGGAATGCCGGGAGCTCGCGCTAAACGCAGCTTAATATAACATTGCGTCAAAGGGCTAGCTCGGTAATATAATACCGTTGAAATTCATAATTTTGAAATAACTGACGGAATCAGTAGCGCTTGTATACTTTATCCCGTGTATACGCACGATAAATTTTAATTAATCTCGAAATAATTTCATAACGATTTAACGCCATGCACAAAAATATGTGTATATATAGGTATGCAACGAATCATTGAGCTAAGCGACAAACGCGCGCCAGTCGTAATTCGATAACCTTTTGCATCCTGCGCGTAAGCCAATAATAGCTGAAAGGAATCTCTCGCTTGCATCGAGGGGAAATAGTCGTACCCGCGGAAAATCGGATCGACCTCCTTTTTCGACAAATTACATTCGCTCGTCTTTTACTCCTCTTTTTTTTTTTAGAGAAGCATGTACAACCTAGAAATGTAAATAGATGTGTAAAGCTCATAAAAATCTACAAAAATAATTCTTGCATCTATAATAAAAGCAAAACAACCATATCCAGGAATTCCCTTCGTCGCGGAAAACTGTGTCCTCTCACTAAAAAGCTACTACTCTTTGCAAAAATCATCATCATGCAAATGCAACCGATTCAAATGTGCTATGCACACACAAGCTGGCAGCCACAGCAACGGTAAGCGTCGCCTCGGACTCGTCCTTATACAAGCGCCTGGGCCAACCCCTTTCGCGTCTGAGACCCGCAGGGCTGCAGGCTACACTCTCGCGCCGGTCCATTAAGCCGCAAAAGCACAGCGCACAGACTTGCTTGGCTGAGCTTATATACGCTCGAGAGACAGTTTCTTTGAACGCGCTCCTCCTCGCTACTGCTGCAGCGAGAATTTTATATTCTCAGATTGTTCAGAAGCGTCGTATGATATTACTTTATTATTTGCTTAAAAGCGCACTTTGATTGGGATTATAATTACGTTTGATCCGAATGAAATTTAACATTATACGTCATTACCAAATCCTTTCACACGTGTCGCATTGTAATGGATGAAGCAAAAAAAAAAAAAAGAAAAAAAGAAGCCGCTCTCGTTAGAAGTTTCTCTCGCCAAAATTGTGCAGCTACTCTCGTCGATCGATAATTGATACATCCCCCGCGACACGCATAAAAAGTTCGTTAATCATCGGCTCCTCCCTTGCAGCGCTCACGCCATCATAAAACACAACGCAAAAACTCGAATATCTCTCCTGTCGAATCACAATACTTTCTCCATTAATCAAATGACATCGCCTTCCTTCTCCTCTCTTCTCGATCCTATATACAATCCAACTGCGGAATTCTATATAGTATATAGACTTATACAGGCGGAAGAAACTCGACGGCGAAGCCATCGGGTATTATATATGATATCGATTACTTATCCATCATCAGCGTTTCTCGATTGAAAATAATTTTTGCAGCTAGAAAAAAGCATATTCTTTAAATTACTCCGCGCGCCGCTATATCCATGATTCCGTTCGCGTCGTCGAGCAACAATAAAGCAGAGCGATCTATATAGTCTAAATCCATCGTCCTCCTACTGCTGCTGCATTATAATAGAGCCAACGCGCGTAAAGGCTTCTCAGTCTCTCGTGCGCCGCTGAACGAGCTCCTCTGTAACGCCATGAATAAAGATTCTCTTCTCCGGCCGTATCTACTCTGTACTGTATACAAATGCACACCCTCCGCGTTTTCGGATAAACGCTCGACGATCTCTCTCTGATGCTCTCGATGTGTATAGTACACCTCCTGCTGACCTAGGTAAGGTCGGTGACCTGAGAATTTTAGCGTTAATTTTCCGGAATAAGTACCCAGGTGTGGTTTATTTCGAAAGGTGTTTTTGTTGGCGTTCTTGGAAATCCAGTGTTTCCTATTTCTAAAAGAAGCTTTTTTGCCATTCCCAAAAGTATAAATAATTAATCAAGCGACCCTGCGCATATATACAATTCCGAGAGCTATATCCCCACGAACTTTCCATACATATATGTCACGAGAAAGTATAAGCCACAAACTCGGAGAAAAAGCAACCTATATACTACCATGCGTCGCGCAATCAAACTTTTCGAATGTACCCGAAGCCGCATCTCCGAAAATCCCCCCCCTCCCCAAAGCATATAATCTCGAATCTCATTCCGCGTCTGTCGCGCGCGAGAGAAGATTTCACGCGACAAGTATATGATGCGCGCAGGGGTTCTTGCCCCAGCAGCAGGTGTATATACGTGTGTGTGTGTGTGTGTGTGCGCGCGCGCAGGGGGTCGCTCGCCTGTGACGTCATATAGCAGCTCGTGACGTAAAAGCCGAGAGAGAGAGAGAGAGAGAGAGAGTAGGAGGTTACGCAAGAGCAAGATAGGCTGCTGCTGCTGCAGCCCAATCACCCACTGGCCTACTTTGCTCCGGCGCCCCTTTGGTTAAAGACATTTTTTTGCCGTCGTCTCTCCCTCTTTGGTGCTCGGCTCGCGCACATATATACACACACACACACACCTACACAGTGAGCAGAGGCTCTTAGGCTCGGCTCTCGAGGGGAAGCCGACCTCAACGAGTCGCCTCTTTCTAAGTAGCGGCTGCGTCCGCTAATGTCACCCGCCGCTCCTCGTGTGTGCGCGCGAAAAAGCCTTTGCTCTTCTGCTCACTCTCGTTTTCACCCTCGGCTATATAGGCACACACTGCACTGATGCAACTGCGTATTGTATATCTATATATTCCCGAGGCTAAGATAAAGGAGCTGGATTTTTTATGTCGGCGTCTTATACTCGTGTCGTAAAAAAGGATTTTCTTTCTCTCTCTCTCTCTTTCTCTCTGCTACCGAAAGTTCGATATACTCGTTGCTGCGTGGGAGGGATAAACGCGATGTTTGTAGCGTCTTTTGCACTCAGGCTTCTCTGTGTATGTGATAACGTGCTTATAGGGAAATAGCTTTGAGGAGAGAACCGTTCTGATGGCGGATATACGAGAGGCCGCTGCAGCGATGTTTATTTGCTACGGATGTGCCGCATCGATTTCCGCCGCTACTGCTGATGCTGTTTCTCTATAGCTTACTCTCTCTCTCTCTCACACCGTTTAATGCGTTTCTTCAGTTCCCCAACGGGGCTTATAGGATGTATTGGAAAGCTTTGGCGATTTAATTGCTACTCGAGTGCAGCGTTTTTTTATATCCTTTTAGGTCAATTTTTCGATATTTGCGCATACATCGCATTGCATTAATTATCAATCAACCCGCGATTGTTCAATATCGTACGTTATTTCTCAAGAATTTTATTGGGGATAAACGTCGAAACTTTCACGCTCGCGTAAACCCTCTGTAAACCACTCAATAAGTGTCCCCGACACTAGACCCTCGTGAAACATCATATTCCCTGGGGCAGCGTACGCGTGAAATTCCAAAAAACTACCAACACGATCTCGGTGACACATGTCCCAATTACACCAGAGCGCACAATCAAATATTTACACCGGAATCCCTGCCTAAATATTTAATTGTGCGCAATCGGTCAGCTGTATGGAAAACCGGCGCGTTTCTCTCGGCCTCATGAAATATTCATTGCAAAAGCTGCAGCCAAGTCGAGTCTCATTAAAAATACCAACAACAACGCGGCAGTGATATTGAAGCTGTGTGTATACATATATAGATGTGTGCTCGAGTCATTGATTGAAAAAGTGTCGCGAGATATCCCTGGTTGTATGTGTGTGAGTGTTTTTCATGTATATGTATACAGGTGCCCCCGGCTGGACGAGAAAATTCGTGCCTCGCGTGCGAACGACGTTGATGCATTTATCGATATAAAGTCGACAGGGCAATACTGGCTCGTCAACAATCGCGCTAATTAACGTCCGTAAAAGCTCTTGGTAGCGTTTATTTACGAGGCGCAACATAGAATTTCATTCACCTCCAAGTGACGCGCATCAGTCGTTATATCTTTTGAATGTGTGTAAACTCGTTTGTATAATTACGAGTATTTCGAGCTGTCGTGTGACGTGGAATGTAGAATGTAAAATGTGTAATATGTCCGAAAAGAGGAGGAGAATGTCGATGATTTTTCAGGAGCAAGTTGATGCTGTTTTGGCAGTGGCGGCGTATACGCGAACGGGAAATTGCCGAGGAGAATTATATTATCTGCGTTTGATGCTGCTTGATATGAATTTCGATCGTGAAATGTCTGCGGCCTCGCTGGATATACGTTTGCATTCGAAATGGACACACCACAGGCGCGGTGTTCACGCTACGCGAGTACTTTGCCGAGCTATTGTGTTATTCGATTCAAAGCGTACGTCGAATTATTGTTATTATTATCATCATCATTATTATTGCTATTTGTCAAATGTTATTCAAATCCGTATACCCTGTTGAAGCTATATTATAAATATATGTCTGACCACACTCGACCTTTTCTACTGACCGGTAAAAGATTTGATTGCTCAATTTTCTCATCAATTGAGATTTAAAGATGCCGAATTAATTCATCGAAACCTGCCAGAACAGCTTTATCCACTCAGCTGTATGCCTTTATACGGTTGTAACTCAGCCACTTCCAGCGAACATCATCAGCAGTACTATATATGTATTTCGCCAACTGAAGATCTCCTCGACACCGACCCTCAGTTTTATTTATACCGCCTATAATCGCAGGGGCGTCTGGCCACCTTCACACGTATATACAAAATCCCTCCTACACAGACACACAACAACGTATCTATATATAATCCATCAGAGCTCACAGGACCGACTGTAATGGCGGCGGGTCGAGAGCAGCGGCTTTATACGTGATCGGCTTGCCGGACGAAATTCCCGGATTCCGATCGTTCCTCCTCCGTTCTCAATTTTCATCCATCCGCGTCTCTTATATTGTCCTCTCCTGTTCACTCGATCGTCCGTCCTTTTATTTATTGCCTTCGAGAGCCATTCTGTCGCTCACGGCTCAAAGTCATGTGCGAAGTAGGAGCTGCTCTCGAGGAATTTTAAAGGCTGACTCGAGATTGCGCTTGAGTTGTTGGATGAAGCGATAAGGAAAATAAGCGAGTTTTTAATTGGATCATAAGGAGCGTGATGAGTAGCCGATACTTTCATGGACGAAATTTGAAAAAATGTTATGATAAAATCTGGTTTGATATAACGCTGGTTTCTTTTTGCACGTGTTAGCAGGATGCGATTGTAAGCAAATATAATAGTCATCCAGGTAAAGCATATATATTGCAAGCAATTATATCAATAAAGGGTAAAAAAATTTCTGCAAATACTTATAAATGATGCGGAATTATACTTTTTCTCAAATTAGCTTTAGAAATAATGAAGTAATTAAATATACGAGAGACTAAGATACTTCCCTCTGATTATGTTACTTTTGATGAATCAAATTATTGTGCACCCAGTTGTCAATACAAGTTAGTAAATTTCCTTCAGCCAAGCTCTCCGTTTCCCTTTCTGCTAACATTCATTTATCCAACAACAAGTCTCTACTAGTTTTTGTGTATACTTTTCCTCTACCAGATAATCGGATTTGTACTTGTACTTGTCTCCATTATCGACGTCGCTAAATACCACTGCTATTCAATAATTCAATTCGCAAGTGAGGAAAAACAAATTTATACAGCTTAGAGTGTATCACAAAGCAAAACCAAATCATACAAAACTTCCTAACACACACGTCGAGAATGCATTAAGTCCTTATAGCTTTCCATTATTTACTCAGAACAAAAACTGTCAGGCTGCTATACCCATTTCCCCTTCGTCTGCTCTATTCTTTTTCTAGCATCAGCTCTTTTTGTGCCTCACTCTTTCTATCTTCGAAGCCTTGAAAATTCAATCAATCGATCCTCCTCCCCCCCCTCTCCCTCAACCATTCCCACCACCGTTTGCCCTCCTTCGAATTAATATACCCAATGCGGTCGTTAAACACCGAAAAAGTGTCCGGTCGTCAGAATGTTTTCGTCATCAAATGCAGCGACTAAATTCCTCCGCACACTCCGGCGACTTATTGAATGTCTCGGATGTGCCGGTTCAAAATTGCTTCATTTATATCTATCTCTCAATGCCTTCACCTCCAGCTCTGCGTCCAAGAAGCAAAACTGATTCAACGATTGAGCGTCGATTTTAGCTTCGAATTGGCATGCGGTATACCCGGTTGGTACAAGACTCCGTATGAGTGTATGTGTCTATGTGCGTCAGTTTTACTATGGATAAAATGAGAATCGCTTTTTTCTTTGACATTTATTCGCCGCATTCATTTCTTCCTGCTTATTACAATGAAATTCAATTGTTTCGTCGAACGTCCATATAGCATTGACCGAACAACTTTTGCAAATTCCCAGTGTAGTAATATCGAGGACAAACGAGTCCCGCGAGTTTGACGTGTACTATAATAGCTGCCGTGGTCTGAATGATAAAACCGACGACTCACGAGAGAGAAAGAGAAACAGAGAGAGAAAGGTTGAGAATTCCCCATTGTTTTCTCTTTTTCCTTGGCAGAAGAAGGCGAAATTTCCTCGGGCGGTATATAGAGACGCGTTAAAATTTCATTTTTACTCCAAGCCTCCAGTGTGGACAAGCGTCGCGCGCGAGCTTTTGAAAAGTTTTCCATTGTTCGCCGTGGGAGGGTTTAACTGAATTGTCGCGCCGGACGAAAAAAAAAAATAAAGGATGATGTCTTTGGTCGCGCGAGTATATGACCCGCATAGAGAAATGCTTTTTTCTGTTTTGGCTTTTCCGAGAATAATTGGCAGTGTACAGTCGAGAGCTATCCTACGAATGAGAAGAGGCAATTTCAAGGGGGAATAGATTTGCATCTTGTGCTACTCTTGGAATGAGTTTTTATTATTGTCCTCACGTATTACATTGTACGCGTATAATCTGCACGAGGCCGACATTAATAATCAAGTGAATATATTCTCGATCAGAAGAAGGATCGAAAGGTATATAATATGCACGACGATGTTTGTGTAACATTAAGCCGATCGAATGACAAGTTTCATTTTGCCTTTTTGCTGAAAATAACTGAACTGATGTAACTTTTTAACAATCATTACAAGTTATAATATAAGTTTTAATAATCATCACAATAAGTTATATAAGAAAAAGAAAGCTTCGAAATTCGTATACCTATACCATCGAGTTTTCCCTCGACTCTCTAACTTCAACTCTTATTCAGAACAGCCATATACCGAACCGACAAAGAACGTCGCTTTGCCGCGCACAAACAGACAAGCCTCTCTCACACGCTCTCGCCTATAGATACATACACACAGCATAATTTCAACGCGTAGGCGTATAGCTCGCTTTTCCGATAAGACACTTTTTCGCGCAGCCTCTTCGCCACGAGATAACGTGGCTCCCACATTGATTTGTGACTGGGCTGACTATATCCGACTGTCACTACTGACAAGATACTCGCACGCGTGTGTGCGAATAAAATATATGCGCGCAGTATAACATTCAGTCGCATAGTGTGTATATACACATGATCGATGATTAAAATCCCGTTAGCTGCGAAACCACACCGCCGCCAGCGCTCGTTTTGCATAGCTCTCAGAGAGAGAGAGAGAGGGAGAGCTATCAAATCACTGCTGGCAATTCATTACTCAAGTCCAGCAGTGTGCTCGACTCATTAGCCCAAATGACCAGCGCGTAGTGTTTGCTGGGCTAAAAAGGAGCTGCTTGCTGTGGATCATTGCTTTCTCCATCAAGAGTATGTATATTTCTCATGCCCCTCTGCGCATAGGTAATATATTCGTATAAGATTGGCGCTCGTATATAAGTTTTTTGAAATAAAGCACGGAATCTCGAGAGTCTAACGAGCCGGTATAGTAGGAGAAAAGAATATAAAACGGAAAGTTTATACCCGTGTCCCTGCGCGATTTTTCATTATTATTCCTGGGTACATGGTACATCACCAGATGCTCAGGCGAGCGATAATTCTCGCGTATATAGAAACCGCAGTGTGTATACGTACAATTTCTGCATGACGGGGCCGTTGCGCCATTCATTAGATTATAGTAGCACATACACGTGCACACGCTGACCGAATGACCCTCCAAAGACGAGGCGTCGACGTCCACGAGAAGTAACTCTACCGGAACATGTAAGCCGCATGTGTGTTTGCGAAGCGGATGCTGGGCGTTAGAGATTTTTCCCATTCGCTTGCTTTAGCGTTTTTCTTTTTCTTCATCTTTTCATCCCAAAAGTGAATTTACGATTGGTATTGTTAGCTATACTGAAGCCCAAATAGAATATATTCCTTTCGTGAGAATAATATCTGCATTGTTACACTTATATACCACAAGCGATCTATTACTTCCAGCTGAGATTAGTTGTAATCCCGCCGCATGATTAATCAGCAGCCTCGTGTGTAAAAAAGTAATAAGATCTCTGCGCGAACGCAGAATAACGCACATGAAGGAGAATGCGAAGCTTGTATAGCGTCTTCAATATCGTGACCCGATTCGACCTACCGATATTAATCATCGTAGTTCCCCCACTGCGGCATCTACTCTCTTGTCGTCATCACGCCCATGTTCGTGCGCCGAGTTATACACACTACTGGATTAATCTAATCAGACTGGAGCTGCTCTGTGGGAATATTTTTTTTTCATTATTTATGTACGTATATTATTATCATATGAGAAAAATAATAACACTAACTTGAAAATATTGCCAAAGTGAGTATGTCAAGTCTAAAGATAAATCCGTTATTATATATGATATCAAACGGGGTATGCATATCTATATACACTAGACGGAAACGTCTGATTCGCTCTCAATTCTGTCCCGTGTCGCTCACGCACGAGTCGCGTAACTTTGACGAGAGCCCGTGCACGCTATGAAATTGCATTAGCCGTCGTCTAATCACAGAATTTCGCCAGAGAGAGAGAGAGATAGCGATCGTGAAGATAGGATCTCGCGCGTGTATAGCTTTGAAGATCATATTCGAAGAGATACGACACGATTTACTACGAGAGACACATTTGAGAATCAAGCTTGTGCGGTTTAACGTATAATATATAGATGTATACTCAATCGGGATAAATAACACGTGCGGCTTCGGTTATAATATATTGGCGAAATTATCCTCTCATCATCGCGTCACTCCTGCGATACGCTGTAATTAAACGATGAAAACGATCGCCTTTATTTTCTCCAACTCGAGAGTACAGGATAATAACGCGAGATCCTATTACGCACATCGATACCCCGCACTTATTAAGCTAATAAGCGGAATCCGATAAAATTATATGAAAGTTCCATAATCGTGCCCCGCAAACGACTTTCCCAGTGATACGCGGTTTTTCGCATTAAAAATTTCCAGTGCTCATAGTAGTAGTATAACAAAGAGCCGCAGTCGCGACAAAAAAAGGCCGCGTGAAATTCGAAGCTACCGCGGGAAATTGAAAGGCAATCGAGCGCACGATCGTATTAAGCGCAATAATACGACGATAACGAGGCGGGTTTGTGCAGCCGCGCGTATAAGGGAACTTTGTTGCTTATTCTCTTATTTCGATGTATGTGTCTGATGCGCGACGTGCTCGGCTTCGGGAAGAAGGGGATAAGTTTTGTAGTTGTTCAATGGTATATTGGAAGTATGGGGTATTGTATTTTTCATTCTATAATGAAATGATTAATTAATTCTTGTAAGAAGATAATATACGAAAGGAAATATAAAATAAAAATATTAGAAAGTAACTGCGAATCGAATACAGTGTTATATGAAAGAATATATTTATCAACATAATAATAATCAATTTATGATCGTCACGTGTGTGTCGACTAAATTAAATTAAAAATTCCCCCAACTAGAGCCCAATACTAATATCATAGCCTGAGCCGGTGCTAATGAAATTCCAACACAACAAAGTAAAAATCCTATCAATGTATGAGGCAGATCCACTACTATATTTACTTCTAGCATTTGACATATGACTGTGCTACTTCGTTACACGGCTAAAGTAACTTATTCACTCCGAGAAAGTGAATTTTCATTCTTCAGAATTCGCAATGTTCCAAACAGCTGAACACAAAATATCAAATTTCATAAGAAGCAAATAAAACCATACGAATCTATATCATCATCATGCAATTCTCACATACTTCTACATGAAAAGCTACAACTTCTCAACCCCCAAACCTTTTATTTTATCACCTGACGACCGGCGTATAAAAATTCACCCTCATAACGCCAAATAGCCCTCATATAGTGAATACGTACGAGGTGTATATAACGAACGAGACACGCTGCGAGCTACTCGTCGTCATCGTTATTCCGTTGGAATGCTGACTCGGCGATCGGTCGCGGGTTGAGCGCAAAAAACCGGCCACACACACACACACACACATACACGTCCGAGATGATGAGACACCTATACACTTATACAAGAAAGGAAGAGTATAGGGTCTCGCCGGCGGTATCGTTTTACCAATAAAGCTTGCGCAGCTCGCCAGCAGAAGAAGCAGCAGAAGAAAGCCAATCCAATCGCACACACACACACGGCATTGCCGCTTCTTATTTTCCCTTCTCACGCCAACCAATTGAATCTCGATATCGTCGCAATTGTTATTTTTCCGTATACACGATCCTCTCCTGCCGGCTCCTCCCCAAGGATATATACGTATATATATATTACCGCGTCTGTATAACGAAAACGCCGGGTAATATTCTCATCGCGTTGATTCATCCGCTCCTGAATACACCGAGTGTGTTATCTGTATGTATATCTATAATACACATCTAGCGCGCGTGTGCACATCAGTGTTATGTACCTCGTCCGTATGGAGCAGAGCCAAAAAATAATGTCACAGTGCAGTACATACAGTTATCGTCGCGACGTTTTTGCCGACTCTCGTATAATTAGGCGACATCAGCAGAAATGACCGGCCGACGATTAATTTCAAACTGAAAGTCGTTTTGTGTACTTAGTTTTATGTATATATATATATATACAGAGCTATATGCTGGGTCGAATTCAATTTATATAACGAGAAGATGGTAACGAAAGAAGCTGCAGCAGGATGAGTATAACGAGGGGGAGGGATGAAGAAAAAAAAACGAAGGAAACGCCGCAGTAGCATGAAAGGATCGCTGTGCGGCGCCGAACTAAACTTTAAATTATCCCCGAAGGCACGAGGAATATTCCTTCCTCTTTTTATATAGATATAGGTGTATAACTGCTCCCTTTTTATCTCTCCTCCAGTTCCTCCTCCTTCTCCTCCGACGTCTTGCGCTACTCCGTGTGACCTTTTTTTTTCATTTGGGAGTCTGTGTGTGTGCTGCGGCGTCGATCGAGAGACGATCTCAGCCAAGGTATATAGAAAAGGAATGAGATCTCGCGGTGATCGCGTCTCGTCGGACATCGGCGTAATTTGATGCAAGTCAAATTACGTCTCTGATGCAGCCGCGGCGTGATCGAACGTTTTTTTTTTTTTGCTGCTCCTGGTATAATGGAAATTCTTGCTTTTCGAGAATATTTTACAGGGATTGCCTGGTAAGCCCCCCGCCTTCTATTTTTTAAAATACTTTTATACTTTTAGAAAAAAAAAAACGTTAAAATAGTTTCATGAAAAATTCATCACGAAAATATTCGGAAAATCATAAAGAACGTATATAAGTATATAGTTCATAACAACGACTTTATTTACGATAAGTGCACGCGCGCTGCTCTCTTTAAAGCTTGCTCTCGGAACTTAATTACGGGGGCGAGCAGCGCGTGCAAGTTAATAAACTTGTGTATATATATATATAGTCACCGAAGGCGGGGGACGAGGATGTATAGCTCACGGGTGCCGAGGTTCCGCTCCGCCTTCAAACTTGCGCAACTTACAAATTTACCATCGAACCGACGATGAAAATTCAGCATGTGCGTGCACTTTCAGGCGAAAACTTTTGCTTCCCGGCAATCGTGAATACATATAGGAAATTGATCGAGTTGCCAGCAGCTTGTCTGTGTGTGTGTGTGTGTGTTTTTTAAATTCAACGTTGATAGCACACGTATCGAGGAACCGTCCGATTACGAGAAACAAGGCTTAATGAAACCATTTGAATTCATGAGACGCCTCGACTACAATTTTTCAGACTGCCCTGATCCTACTGCGCAAGGGAAGACTATATAATATATACTGTTTCTATTTTCTTTTGCTCCGCGCGTTATCAATGATTTAGCTCTTCGCGATTTTTATCCGCTAGTAGTGTTGTATATCACGCTTGGGGCTGAGATAAATGAGAACGAGGAGCATGTTTATGATTTTCTATTTGCTGATGAATAAAGCATGAAGTTTATAATGTGTGCTCTATTCTCATGAGACGGAACTCATGAGATTCAGTACACTAAGACTCACTTTGCAAGCATAGATCAAAAGCACGTGTTTTTAGAATCGATTATGAGTATAAGTTAGAAGAGAGAGTATCTGTGTGGTGATGAGGAAAAAGGAGGAGCAAACGTTAATGAAAACAAGGAAATTATTAACCCAAGCTCACTCTTCGCGCTCGAGGTTGAAGGAGCGCGCGCAGCTGTCGCACCATTGCCGCTGCATTGTATATCACAACTATTAATAACCAAGAGCTGGGAGTGACCCGGAAGGAACTAATTAATTTCGTTATACCGTTGAAGCAGCTTCTGTCTCCGTCTGATGTCGTCTTTCGATGCAGAGAGAGGCAGACTCTTCTTCCACTCGTCGGAATGAAAGCGCGTTTGATAACAATGTTCCTCAAATCAACGAGACACAAAGCGTCTGCAGCTGTTTCTTGCCGTTTTTATTGGCTGTTGCAGCAGCATCAGCTGCCAGAAGTCATAAGGAAGCTTCGCGCATATTATCAGCTGAGAATATTCACTCTCGCCTGATGCTTTCGCTGAGAGCTGTTTAGTTGCAGTTTGCAGAGCCGTAAATTCCTTCTAATTATAGCGGGATAATTAAAAAGAAAGAAGTTAATGACGTATTTTCAGACTGCCAATTCACAACTGAAAATTAAATAAATATCTCGAGCGCTGCTGCTGTAGATATTTGTTTCGCGTTGCGCGTATGATACTCATTAAAAAGTTATTTTCGACGAAGGAATCTCATAAACTCACTCTCTCCACAAGCCGTCAAAACACACAGCATTTGAAACGAGCAAACAAAGAAGTGGAATTTGCTGCGAGCAGACACTCTATTATACTCTAATAACCTGTTTGTCTTCAGCCTCGTGTATCAGTTCTCTCTCTTTAGTATAACGTTGAAAAATAAAAACTACTTACTCTCATTATGTTAATAAACGTACGACAAGTTGCGTCATTGATGCAATAAAAGCTAAAAACGTAATTCGATTAATTAAGCTCGAAACATCGAAACTGCATCACGTATGCATCGCAGTATATTTCGAGTCGAATCCTTGTCCCAGATGCAGAGAAAAATACACACACACACACGG
>UCQR01092384.1:35037-47638 GCA_900474235.1 Cecidostiba semifascia | reverse complement strand
AGTTAGTATTGATTAGACGGAACGTTCTCTCTATCTAACTGCTTACGTGAGGCTTTTGCGAAGCAGCTGCTTGAAAAATATTTGAAAATAAATTCGCAGCTATACCTTAAATTCCTCTATAGCAACTATATAATCGAATATAAATAATTTTTTAAATTTTAATTTACCACATGCTATCGCACATGGCTAATTACTAAACGATTAACGGATAAATCGTTGTATCCAACAAATTATATAAAGTATCAGCAAGAGGTCACCGCAACAAAAAATCTAAACATCAAAGCTAGAAAATAGTCGAAGCACAAAAGAAAAAAAGCACATACACACGTACACTTTCAAATCGAATGCCAGCTTTCGCGAAAGGGTCGCAAGCTGCCGAGGTTCGTGTGAAAAGTAAGAAGAAGCGGCACAAGCGGCAGAGAAGACCCGTGATTAAAAATAGAACGACACGAGCTTCGTGTTTGGCGAGGTTCGCGGATTTTCGAAGAGCTACGCTGCTGGAACAAGAGGAGAAAGAGAGGGAGAGAGAGGGAGAGAGAGTCAGAAGTGGGCGAGGCGAGAGCGGATAAGCACTTTCCGGGCAGGTGGCGATTGGAGGTGAGCCTCTCTCGCGAAGATCGATCCCGGCGCGGCCTGTGCCACACCACTGCTGGATGCTGCTGCTGCTACTGGCAAGAGCAGATTCATTAACGAAACTCGCTGCCGCTGAATGTTGCATAATATTTTTCAAAGCTCGTTTTCGCTGTATTTTTAAGGGCTGTGCACATGTGCGTGTGATATTTTTAGCACTTGTTCGAGGAAGTGTGATTTAGTACAATTTTAGCAGCCTTAAAAATATTGAGAATACTTTGCAGGAAAATCATTTTATAGATGAATTCGCGATATTTTCCGAAAAGCTATACGCTGTCAAATGCAAAAAGTCGTTACATTTTTCAATGTTACGGCGTGGATGGCTAAGTCCGCAATTTATTACTCCGTATTATACTTATTTCTGAAAATAAAACCATTGAGAAAAAAAAGGCGGCAGTGTACTTGAGTCCTTTGCCTTAGCTTTTTGCGGTATACACTCATTAAGCTTAGAAATTTTGCTCGAAAAACTTTCTAGGTCAGCGATTACGATTTCGAAGGAGGAAAATATAAAATTCATTGAGAGATACATTCGAAATTTCTATATTAAACTTTGATTCGCAATAAAAAAGCAATTATTTTTCAATTTTCCTTTTAAATTCATTCCCCCTCATGCAACTCTAATGTCATTTTGTTTCTGTTTCAGGTGAGTACAGTGTCTTTTCACGGAATGCATTGAAATTACGGCGTAAGTTTTAAAACTCCTCTTCAGAGTCAGCTAGACACACTGGCATCTCGCATTAAACTTTCAAATAAATGCAAACACTTTAAAAGTTCTAAAAGGTGAGCTATTCCGTTCGTATCAAATTAGAATTGACAATCCCGATGCTTGTATCCAGAACAACTTGGTAAAAGCTCTTGCAAACAAAATTCATTACACTACTTTTATGACAAATTTAAAAAAAAAAAATGTAATTCAACCATTTTTTACTTAAAAAACATATAATAGCGCGTAATCCTCATCAAGGTGTTTATAGAGCTTGCATTATCTCGCCAAAACAAACATCAGCCACGTATGTATATTTAGAAAATGAATTTTGCTTTGATTAAAAAGCGCCTGATATCACCTTGGCATATAACGTGATCTTGACGTGGTCTCTTCGCTGCTGTCAAGCCCCAAGATAATAAGAGTTAATTCGTCCGACGTGCGCGTTGCTCGGCATGCTATACGTGTATATATACCAGCTCCATCGTAATACCCGTTAAATCCAGTATTTTAGCTTTAGCTCCGTAGAGCTCCAAGGCTTACGCTGGGGACACACACACACACATAGGGCGCACGCTCGCTTTGCTGCAGCAGCGTAAACATCGAACTGATCCACTTTTCCCCTTCGTCTTATTCTCTTATATTTATTTATCCTTTTCTCGGTTTCGCCGCCGTTGCGAAACTCTTTTATTACCGCGGCGGGGAATATGGCTGCTGCTTTGAAGTATCCGAGAAAGCAGCCCCTCTCCATGGTTCATTTGCATGGAATAATATTTCGAGAATGCGATTTATGCCTGAGCTTATATAGAAGATTGTTTTATTTCGCTGCGCCCGAGGATTTAATAATATGTGTCGATAATTTTGATGTATCAGCAATATTTTGCAAATAATAAGAAGATTTTTGGTGTATTGGAAGAAGTAAGGCATTTTTCGTTGCATTGTTATAAATTGTTTTGTTATTCATGGCAAAATTCGAAGAAGAGTAATAGCTCAAACAATAACCCACTATATAAATAATTGCGAAACAGCTAAAATTCCGAGTAATACCCAAACTATCTCTCATCAACCAATAATCTGTACATGTAAATAATAAACTTCATCTATAATAGAAAAGCATCTCTTGCTTCTCCACTACCATATCCTCGACCGTATCATAACAATTAAAACATAATGCTACCTTCAACTTGGCTTTCAATCGACAAAACGATACTCTCGTCTCTATAAATACCATCCTATATATTCCTCCTATACGAAGAGCCACCCACGTATTCGCTCTCGTCCTCCTAGATAAAACCCCTTTTCCTCGTGCTATCTCGTTCCGTACTCTCTCGATCCCCTCTCGCGAAAGTGACAAATACAAAAGTGACCATTTCTCATCGAGCGAGAGAGGGAAGGTCGAGCGGTGCGCGGTACGTAACGGCGAAATCGGGTCAAGCGCGCGCGCTCGCCGGCAAGAAAAAGGAGGATCGTAGACCATCGTATATATATACTTGTGTGTGGAGAGATATCGGGAGGGAATCGTCGAGTCAGGATGATAATCGAATGCTGTCCTAGCGACGACTGCATATTTCATGGCGGCCACTATATACTGGAACGGATAATAATCGCAGCCACACGTGCGTCAGGTGTATACTGACTTTGTAACGACGAGTTGTAATGTCTATATACGTGCGGGGGATGAGAGAAAATTAGTTAGAAAAACTCGAACAATATAATATATACATAATTATATACTCTGAAACTTAATATTTTCGCATCAGTGGTATAATAACCTTTCAGCTGAAATTTCCGAGCCATGTAATGCGATTATTCAAAAATCATTAGAAGAAAGGGTCGCTCTCGCGCGCGCGAGCTTTTCCCTGGGTTATACACACGATGCATAAAAGTCGTCTAAAGTTTCACTGAAATACTCTTCTTCTCTCGAGGATAATACTTTTTCCCTGAAACTGCACTTATATATCTATATATACGACGCATGGCGTTATTTCAGAAATCGTTCCGCAGCGCGCACATCCAACTTTTGCATCGAGCTCGAAATCATTGTTTCTCGAAGTATAAGTATATACCGTAACGTTCATTTGAAAAAGACAGAAACATACATCTACTCGGCAGCCCGTAAAGCTTCATTTGTAGTATACACTGTATATATAGCTCTCGGCGTAGCGAAAGGTCGCGCACGATAAGTATTATCCATCTTTCCGGCGACACTATACATCAGGTATATATACACACGATATATTCCTTTCCGCGATTTCTCTATATCTGTATATGCATGTCTAGGAACGAATGCGGGTCAAGGCCAATTAAAATTCGTCGCCGTCGTCGCAAGACACTATCGCACGTGTATATAAGGCTATATCATATATATACATATGTGAGAGACTCGGGAAATTCCGGCTCTGCAAGTTTCGCTACCGCCGCCACTACAGAAGGAGAGAGTGGCTTATTAGATTTCGCGCCCAAGGAGGAGTAGGTGCAGCCGAGGAAGTTTCGAGCGAAGCCTGCATGAAAAGTTGCTCTTCCTGGTTTGTTTTTGAAACTTGAGCTGATGTGTATATAGCATAGCTATCGTCGGACTATATATATATATATATATATATACACACATCTGTGGCCAAGTGAAAAGTTGAGAGAAAAGAGTGTTATATATAGAGTTCGCCTATTTCGCGATCTGTTTGAAGCCCTTATATATTGGCTCGCTATATCCTTCTCGCGCGCAAAGTTACATACTTATGTATATATAGAAGCGCACCGAGGACTGATTTATGGAGTTGCTATACTGCGGGAGAAGTTCAAGGCTTTTTCTCACAGTCGAATAATCATCAGAATTGCACAGCGCGTGCGTTATTATATTTATACGTGCGAAAATATAAGCGTATAAATACGACTTTCCAATCGGCGAAAATGCGTCACGCTATATATCTGAGAAATGTGTGGCATAACATTTTGCGCTTATAAGATTTTCCCTTTGTATATTTCCATCTACCTTTGAAATCGTTTCCAGATTTAGAAAATTTATCCTCCGGCCGCTGATGCCGATGTTGACTCGAATATAATCGCAATAGTCTAAAAATAAATAACATTCGCCGGCGGGAGAGCGAGCCTTTGTAAGAAAGTTAAAGGTTCGATCGACGCATAATAATAAAGTAAATGCATGCATATATTTTATCAAAATAATGAACGCATTTGTTTGCTTACATTCTTCCTACTATAGCCATCAGTACAAGCTATACATCAACTGAACCATGAACCGAAAATTAACCAAAAACGTATACGCTCGATATATCCTCGAAAATACATCCGATAGTGTGTTGCAAGCTCTCGAGCCCTCCGGCAACCTAATTCTCGTATTCCTTCAAAAAAAGCTCCCCTGCACATTACATACACTTTTAACAAATGACTCCATCGCATCACAATCAATCTCGCGCAGACATCATCGGCGAGTCATCTTCGGCACATCTGCACGGCCTCGAAGAGAGAAAAAAAAAGCTATACAGCAGCAGTAGATCGAGATGGGAGAGATAACGCGCGCTGACCCCTCGAGAGACTTGTGTCGAGCGAAATCCGCGCAAGCGATCGACTGACTGCGGGTGCGGCCGATAATCTCGAGGAATGCGAGTATATAGCGCACAATCGGCCGCAGTAGATTCTCTCCCGTTGTGTGTTATACATGAAGCTGACTTTTTGACGGGGACGATAGTCGATCTCGATATATACGAAAAGCTACTCTGTTATCTATACTTGCAAAAAAGAAATTTCAAATTCAAGTGCCCTCGCTGTGGGCGGTGGTCGCGTTCTTCAGTAGTTCGCCATATAGTTCGGATTCGATTTCGCGCTGCAAGAAAATCGCAAGACGACAAAGAACAAGATCCATCGCGGCGGCGACGAAAATGCCACGTTCGTCGACGCGCGAAAGACACAGCCAGAAATCCGGAGCAGGTGAAAGCTTCTCTCTCTCTCTCTCTCGACGAACAAAAGCTTCGTGAGATGTGCTATGAGCGCGAGAGAGAGGCCGGCGGCGCACACAGCATCCGCAAAGAGAAAGAGCGCGAGAGATGATGTGCCCGGAGAGAGATTCGCGCAGGCGCGGCCGTGCTCTCTGCACAAGGGTGGAAGCGACAGCAGCAGCAGAGCAGCTCACTACGCCCGGGACGTTACGGGTCGTGACGGAGCCGAAGACGCTCCCTCTTCCTCTGCGCGGCGTGTATACGCGCGCGTGTGGTGTGGTGTGGTGTGTGGGTGTGTGTGTCTGAGTGTACACACGCACTTTTTTCTTTCCCTGCTCGCACGCTGACCAACGCGTGTGCTGCTGCTGCTGCCACTGTTTTCCTCTCTATCTCTATCTCTCTCTCTCTCTCTCTCTCGTTCTCTGCGAGACGATCAAAAAGGGGAGCAGCAGACGACGGGGGCGCGGCGCGCGCGCGCACACACATTTATACAGTATAGCAGAGCAGCATCTCTTGCCGAGAGGGAAAGAGAGAGAGACGACACAAGTCCAGTGCTGCTCGAGCAATCTCTCCGCGTAGACGACGAGGCGTCGTTTCGCAGCAGTGGCGACCCTGCCCTACGCATGTGTCGCCGTTTGAGCTGCTCTCGACGCGAGTGACCATAATAGGACAGAGCGAGAGAGCGAGACAGGCGTGCGTGCGCGCGCGCGGTCCACAACGGGGGATGCAGCATGCCTAAAACGAGACTCAAGTGCTGAGTGCATCGGTTCTCTCGAGGCCCATCAGGCGGGGTGCTCGTGCGCGTGTGAGCCGCCTCTCAACCCCTTGTGTTATAATATTGTTGCTGTTATTGTTATTGTTGTCGTCGACTTTGACGGACGGACCGAAAAGCCAAGCAGTCGATAAGGGTCGACAGATAGAGAGAAAGGAGTGCTTCTAGGTTAGGTTGCGCGCCAGAGAGAAGAGAGAAGAGAGTTTAGCGTCAGCAGAGCCAGAGGGAGAGAGAGAGAGAGAGGAGAGAGAGCGCGCGCGGGCCAGCAGTAGGGAGGCTGCTGCTGCTGCTATACTACTACGATCGAAAGCCCGTGAGAGAGCGAGCGCGTTCGCCCCATTCCTCGCTGAGCCAGCTGCAGCGGCATGGGCGATAAGGCCGAGAGCGGCAACGCGGCTGCTGCTGCTACTGCTGCACCCGCAGCCTCCTGCACCGCAGCCACCGCCGAAGGAGCAGTCGAGTCGGGCGCTGGTACGACCCCTTTTTTTTACTCTTTGCTCTCTTCTATATGTATTACTACTGCTCTCTTTCTAATACTCATATATATATATATTCGTTTGCGGCTGTGGAATCGCGTTGTTTGTTGTTTTCCTCCGGCTTTACGAGCTCTCGCTACTTATATACACTATACTGCTGGTGACAGTGACCCAGAAAGGGTCCGGAAAGGCTCTATCTCTGGATGGAAAACAAGTTCGAGGCTCGTGAGTCGAGGAAAAATACGATCGAAGTTAAAAGCCGAGGGAGAGAGAGTCGCTGATGTGTGTGTGTGTGAGGCTGTGTGCATTTGATGTCTGACGCTACCCGGGCTCTCACTACTTGCTCGTACAATACGTATATACTGGTAGCGCGCTCGGCGTGGTCTCTCTCTCTCTCGTATATTATATATGTTTCTCTCCTAACTTTGACCCGATTTTAGCCTAGCTTGCGTATTTTACGATTGAATTATATCGGGATTGTGAATTGCTGGCACGATTCTGCCTGTCTTGCTGCTGCTGCGGATTTGCTCGTTTTCGGGAATTCTCGTTTGTAACCGCGCCGATGTATATATGTGGCTTATCGTGACTTATGTAACGGTATAAATGCGCTTGTTTTTGTTTTGCACGAAGAATAGCGTAAAGTGATCGTTGGCTAAATTTGATTATTGAAACTCGAGGAATTTTATTGCGGTTTTTTTCTCGTATATCGACTATGTTTGTACGCTGTGTTCAAGTCTGACCGAATTCGTATACGCTCTACTTGAGTGTGAATATAATGAGATCGAATACGAAACGAGAGAATAGCGAGATATACGCGAAAAAGAAAAAAAAATGTAAGTGTGCAACTTTCGCAGAAAAGTATGCGAGTAAACTGAAATACCGGATTTCTGCGGAATAATAAAACAGGAGATCGAGCATTTTCGCAGCAGTGATGAGTATATAGCGGGAGAGAGCTCGAAAACGCGCGAGGAATAAATAATTGCGATGAAAACCCTTTTTAAACTTTTCTACCTTTTAATTTGCGCATAAACTAGACTCCTCGAATAATCTCCATGGTTTTTAAAGTTTCAAACTTTTCGAAGTAACACTCGAAGCGATGCTGTATATAGCTAGAATTATGACCTAAATTTATCGAGTCAAATTAGCAAGAGTTAGAGTGTTACTTTCAGCGTAAAAACTTGAATTCGCAGAAACTGTTCTCGACTTTGCGACATAATTAATTAGACTTCTGGCGATCACTTTTATAACACTTTCTCAACAACTGACTGTGTCGACAGCGAACAAATATGAAGAGTCGACATGAAAGCAGAATAATAATAACGCACGTCTTTGTTTCCTATTCTCCTTTGCCTCTAGAATTTGTTATACCTCCAACAATTTCAAAATCACCATATTCCATCGCGCGAATAACGAAAGTTCCGCAACTTATATCGCTGAAAACGATGCGACATGATCGCGCAGTTCCTTCTACATAATATACAAGCGTTCGCCGGAACTTTCTAATTGAAAAAGCTGGGAAACTCGTTGGAAAAGAACAAAAAGGGAATTGAAATACTTTTTCCACCGCAATCAATCGCCAACCATTTCCCGATCTCCATCTCCGAGTAAAACTCTCTCTCTCTCTTCCTCCTTTCATTGTTCTCCTCTGACCATCTTAACTCGTTCCCAGCACGCGAGTGTGAAAAAAAGCTCTGCGCAAATTGTTTCCAACTCGAGCGCTTCACGCAAGCTTCCCTCACACTGTGTGTACATATACTAAGATAAACATATGAGCGTCTGTAGCGTTTTTCTTGCCACGTATGTGTGTCGCTCTCGCTTGATTAATCGTATTCGTTTTCGCGCGGGAATACACGAAATGTATATTAAGCGCCGTGCATGAATAATGCGAGGCGCGCAAAAACGCTTGAAGAAAGAGTCGTATACGTTTGGGTGTGTATATTAGTCTCTAAATTGGAGAGGGGAAAATCGATGCTGGGATAATATACGGAGGCTGGAAAGTTTATGGGTTATTTTTAGGCGGGAAATATGACTGGGATATCGCCGCTACGGTGTGTATGTGTGTGTGTGTGATGGAAGGTGTAGGTGCGAACGAGTGACGTTCGGGAGATGGATAGTTCGATATATTCGGGGTGGAATTTTTTTTGGTTGATGGGAGCTTGCGCGAGTGTCCAATGCCTTTCATAAAGTGTATGGAGTGCAAAAGGGTGTTTGTAGGTTGAAAATATTGAAGGCCTATACTGCTCTTCGTTGTATTCTAAATTTTTTTTTTATTTCTGTTTAAATGTTTTCATTAAATTCTGATTACGAAAAATTCGATTCGACATTCTTACTAATCAAATAAAATTTATCTTCGCAATTGATGCTTGATTGGCTTTCGTGGAAGTGAAGTTTAATATTTTAAATGTCACCTCTTTTTCAGCGATTTCACTTTATCAGATTTATCACTGTACAGTGCAACTGGCATCCTGCAGAATTATTAATAGCTGCTTTTATTAGCTACGAAACTCTCTCTCTCTCTCTTCGTTTCTTACAGTATCGACAGACTGTTGGGTATAACGTCAATGCAAAAAAAAAAACAAATCGACTACTCGACTTCATTAAACAGACAGCTTGCAAACTTGAAGAAGATTGAATAATAAGAGACTGTATTTAACGAAGTGAATCCAATTTCATTGCTGCGCATTTTAAAGAAGCCTCAAAGGGATCTTGTTTAATTTCAGAAAATGAAAAAGCTCATTATGCCGCTCATCAACATTTTTATATAATCTCGTAAAAGTCTCTTTATACGAACTGCACATATGAACTTTCTGTAATTAAAAGCTCTTGCATTGAATTTGTCATCAACTAAAATATCAAGTTCTCTCCACTCAACTATTTATAAATTTAATCTCGCTCGCTTTGTCAGGCAAATTCAATGCAAATTGGCCGAACGAACTTAGCCACGCCTATCTCGTATAGAACATTTCAACCCATATCCCTCCCGATCTCTTTGATAATAACGAACATTCTAAACTAAATTTACGCTAGTACATATACTCGTACCCTGAATCAAAACTTTCTTCTCCTCTCTCCCGCCAGATGAAACCTTCATCCCGGTCGTAAAGGAGCCGCCAACACTGCAGGAGTCGTAAAAATAAGACAAAGCGAAAAAATCTCACACGTGTGGGGGGAGGTTTTGTATCTCTCTTGCATATATGTAAATTTGCACGCGGTGGCGACGGTATATGCCATGTACACAGAAATCCCAGAGAGAAAGAGATTACTCGGTGTGTAGCAGGTGCGACGCTGCGAAAGACGATTCAAAGGCAAATGAGCCCAGTCCCGTGAGAGAGAGAGAGAGAGAGAGAAGCTACCGTCGTCTTTGAGAGAAGAGGTGGATTTCCTTTCCAAGGCGTGGCTACGTTTTCGGGGCTAACGACGATGGACTTGCGTTACGACGTCGACAGACGTTTCAGAACTTTGACTAAGGTCTTCGGAGATGTGCTTTTAGGTGATTGTCTTTCGACTGATTTACATTTATGCTCGTAAAGAAGATTCTGGAGTTTGTTCCTTTTAATAATAAGCTTTACGTGATACATGTTGAAGCTTGAAAATAAATCTCTTATGATACACAGTTAAAGAATCGTCACGTCAATCAGTTGAAGCTCGTGAGAAAAAAAAAAATTTACGAGAGATAATAACAAAACAGATTAGTCAAGCGAGGCGTGTAACGTTTATAGCGTTTCCGCCGAGTCGTCGTAGTCCGCCGGTTGGCTGAGCCGCAAACCGCGTACATAGACTCGCGACAAAGCAACGCTAACGACGGGGTTCAGGCCTTTGTCGCGCACGCACACACACACACATAGGACATAACGAACCGTGACTTCGCGGCATAATCGTGCGATTACCCTATACACCCATCCTTACCACCATTGACTGAGCATTCGTTATAACATTTCCGCTGATGCAGTTTCTTCGTCTTAATGACATTGTCGCTTGTTTCGTCGCCGTATAAAAACTTTTGCATTCAGCTTTATAATACACGATTTATTTCGAGAGCTATATTGTTGTGCAGTGTCGCGCGCATACGAGCCGAGAGAAAGTTTCAGCTTATTTCTTGGCATCGGTATATAGTGTGGCCGCGATTCAATAATACACTGCGGAAATTTTCGCGCGCGAAAAAATTTGAAATTCAATCAACGTTGCAGAGCTCTCGATTTCCTACTCGTTCCTCTCTGTCGTCGGAATATAACATGCTTCGGTCCTCGAAAACTTTAAACTGTATGTAGGAGAAAAATTTTTCTCTCACCCCCTTATAAACGCGCTAAAGCGGATGTGCGTCCACTTCCGCGCGGTACATTAGTTATACATATTAGGTACATTAAAACGACTCGTATACACTCGCCGCGGTAATTCGCCATTGAATAATCAATGAGCGTTAATGGCCAATAGGCAGTTTCTACGAGGCAGAAAAAAGCTCTCGCGTAGTGCTGACCTCGATACGAGCTCGAAATTAATCTTTCCGGACGACCGACCGGGGAAAATCCCATATCGGAATTTATCTCGTCGCAGTAGTGCGTCGTACCGACGTCGCCGATACACACAGAGTCTCGACTCGGATGCTCTCTGATCCCCGGGCGTATATACGCTATATATCTCAAGTGCCTTGATAAAAAGTGAATTGCTGTCGGACTGAAACGATCCTGGGATTAGGTGGCAGCTGTGTACCCAGCTCTATTGAATTTTCATGTAGGATATTTGCTTTTGAAAATTTATCCGTAAATTATTAATATAATATAACTCCTAGTAGTAGCAGCGTAAATTAATCATCACGGGAGCAAGTGTCAAAGAAACACCGAAATCAACTACTACTACTAGTGCTACTACTGTGCTACCCATCTGTTTCTATACTTGTCGAGAGTGAGAGAGACCACAGCGCGGCATATCTCGTTTGACCGACTTTGCATCACGCACGCGTGTGTGTGTGTGTGTATGTCTGTCTCTGTCTCTTTGTTCGTCAGAGCTGCATCGCACCTACATATATCAAACCGGGTAACCCCTTTCACACAACTTGAAAGAGAGAGAGAGAGAGAGAGCTGTGGAAATCTTCGCCGAAATAAAGCCAGCACACGCGGCGAGAGTATACATCAGCAAGTGGCTCGCATAATTCGAGGAGACGCGTGCTCATTTTACTCGGTTGCGCTTTTATCTATATGAGAGCCTCATCCCTCTCTCTCTCTCTCTGGGAATTCGGCCAGCGGCCTTCTACTCGATGAAATTTGAATAATCGGCCATTAGGCTCAAGCCGAGCGTGATGAAATAAGACTGCACACTATAATAATGGAGGCCTGATGCTTATATACGCGTGATGTGCGGTGATATACTTACGTTCAATTGAGCGAGAATTTTTTTTTGTCGTCCTTGATGGTTTTGGTTTTTTTTTCACGGTTTGTGCGGTCTGTGTAATTGATTGTCGCCAGATGATATTCCCCGTGGGTTTCATGTTTTATTCATGAAGTTTATTGCTTATGTACGATGTGTGTGTGTGTGTGTGTATATTGTGTGGGAAGTATACTGCTGGGTTTTCCTATGTGTGTATGTGTGGTTGTGTTGGAGCGACGGAAATTTGCACGCGACATGTGCTGCACGTGGAAGATTGAATAGCGGAGCGAGTGAATATAACGCACGGCGCAGTCTATTGCGAGTTGAGAATACTTTTGAAGCTTTTATATGACTTTTAATTTGCTCGAGGTCTTTCTCTAACGTTTATTATTTTTTTTACTGATATATCTCGTTTTTTTTTTATGTTATGCAAATCCACTGCACCTTCGTGAAAACGTGTATACACACGAATAAATGTGACACTAGCCGTTTGTATATATTTTTTCACAAAGCGAACCGCATCTCCTTTCTATACGTAATTTCCCAAAAGTAAACAAAGAAAAGTTGACCTACTCTCCACGAATCTATAATAAAAAAAAAGAAGAGGAAACTTCGTATATACAGCCACCGCGCGAGTCTCCCTAATTGAACGATGTACTTTAAGTAAGAGCACGAGTTCGCAGAATCGCTGCGATAAAACTTTATGCTATAG
>UCQR01092384.1:19826-31782 GCA_900474235.1 Cecidostiba semifascia | reverse complement strand
CAAAAACAATCCTCTCGATTGCCAATCGCTCATCCTTCGAAAACACATAGCGGAAAAAAAAGCGTCACCGAATCTCTCCAATCTTCCCCCTACAGCTATATATACACCGCAAAAAAAGCTTGCAAAACAAAAGGTCGTCCCCCTCCCCTGCGTGTGTATAACAGACGCGGGTATGCGGCAACAAAAATTTATCACACGATCGCTCCCCGAAACAAAGCACCATATAAACGAACATGTCCGTATGCGGGTTATACACGTGGAGAGAAAAAAAAACACGAAAAATTCGACGCGTTTTTTTTTTTTTCCTGATCGTGACATACACACAGACACACAGGACGCAGTATATTTTGCGAGCTATACAGTCGCGGATAAACGAGATTATTGCGGGTTCGACTATTCTCAATTATAGTTGAACGCGCGGTGGTGCGACTCTTTTAAAATTTAGTGTTATTGCTTGGCGAAAAATTGCGATCGATATATGTATACATCAGCTCTGATGCTGTACATATTGTTGGCTTTTTCGAAAGTATCGACTTTACGTGCCATCGCGTATATATATACGGTATGGCTACTATATAATGTAATTAAATTCCCGCGAGTAAAAGTGCGCGCTCGTGAAATCGTCGTTGAACTATATATAAAACCTCCGTATACTACTACTACTACTACCACCGCGCACGACAAAACAGCTGTCACACGCCTCGGGTTCTGTGAAAAATTCTCGCAAACGTGCGCATTTTAGAATGCATATAACGCGCGAAGAAGATAGAGACGTGCTCTCGAGGCAGCTCCCGCGCTATTTTATGGGAAAAGTTTCGCTGAATTTCCTGCAGCTGTGAGCCATATAGAACTTCTTGCAGCGTGAACTTAGCGCGTGCGCGCGCGTTGCAGCTGACCTATACTACTGGCTCATCTTTTCGCTAAAAAAAGAAAAATTTCCTGGAAACGAATTGTTTTGCGAATATTCGAGTATATATAGCGCGTATGAAAGACTAACTATAGAAATGTAACAATGATAGTATTATCTCATGGTCGTCATCGCGTATACATTCTCCGAACTCGGGGATAACTCGGCTCTATACTGGTATGTAAGGTACATAGACTGCAGCTGCAGCACTCAAGCCAGTAGTCCACAGCGACGGCGGTAGCTCTACAACGTCAGCATGCACGACAGGCACCGCAAACGACGTTATTATTCCTCCTGGCCCATCACTCTCTGCTGCAGCTGGGGTGATTTCGCGCGGCTTGTATCGTAAACGCATAGAAGCTTCTCTCTCTCTCTCTCTCTCTCTCACTCGCTAGCGGACAGTTAATAATTAATCCGACCTCCATGTCGCGCATGTATATATACGTATATATATCGCACTATAGTATTTTCGGCCTGCCAGACGATCAAGCTGCGTTTACGGCCGCTCGTTAAGCCTCTCCGTGTCATTCAAGACGGCAATATAAGCAGATATATATTATTTGCACGTAGCAAAGCCATCAGTATTGATACAGGACCTGCTAATGCGAGGCCCTGTAAACATACGTCGGTACGACGTGGAGAGTGTATAGATGTAGGCCAACTGCTGCTGCTGCTGCTGCTGTGTGACGAGCGAACCGAGAGAGGATTATTCGGGCTTTTGATGACGATTCACTGCTGCTGCTGCTGCTGCTATTTGCGCGAGCTTTTTGGCTACCTTTGGTGAGGCTTTTTTTTCGGGGAGGACTAGGGCAGAGATCAGATTTTTGCTTTTGATGCTCTATACAGTTTGCTTGGAGGTTCGAGGGGAAATTAAAATGTTTGGATGAGGCATTAGCAGAGTGAGAAACTGGTGGACGAATCTGTGTGAAGCAAAGGGGTATATAGTATTATAGCTGCAGTGTGTGAAACTAGTAGATCGAGGCAGTATTTGGTCAGACCGCGCCGTTTTCAAGTTAATTACATTTTTTTTTAATATGTAAGCAAGGTTTTTTTTTGTTAAAAAGTGTTTATTAAAAAAAGGCATTGTAGAGAACGAACTAATAAGAGCTTGCAGCTAGCTACTAGACTCCAGCATCACCATCATAGTATCTAAAACTTTTCCCAATTACCGTTAACAGCGAATTCCCAAATTATCCAGCTCTCTATACTCCCCCGGACTTATAAAAAAACTTTTCCTCCGGCAATAGTTGACCTCGTGGCCAAATAAGAAAAGTTGGATGGGATAATTCTTCAAATATGTATATACGTATACGTATGTATTGTATATATAACACAAAGTCCATCTCGTTCCTCGTAAGTTTCCGGCTACCCTTGACTTGCACTTCTCGGTCCCGATGGCCGCAGCCAATAATAAATAAAGCCACGTGTGAGAAAGAGCGAGTAGAGTCAAGTATCGATCGCAAGCTTGATTAAAAATTTAAGAACATTGGTAGATGGTCTCATCCCTCTGGTCTGACGTATGTGTATATCTACGATATTCATCAGTTATTCCTGTACTACAGCTTCCGCGTTGTGCAAATATCGCGACAAGTCAGGGATCACGTGTATAATTAAGCGGGTCTTGAATTTTCCAAGCCGTCGACGTCTGCAGGGGCTACATATAAGTATATATGTGATTCTTGCGGATGTGAAGTTAATCGCGTCGTCGAGGAAAAATTGACGTAGAGCCATTTAGCGTCTGTCGGAGTAATTATGCGGGTATAATTAGACATTCGCGGATAAAGATATTTCCGATATGTCTCGTTATATAGTCTTTTTTTACTCGAGGTTTATTACCACAGTAAAAACATACTTTCTTTATACCTCTGCTAATCAGATTTTTATGGCCTGATTTTTACTGCCTGATTGTAAAAAAAAACTTGGAAACTCGATTGCTTCGTCGTGCTATGGAAGCCATATTTATATTATTTATGATCGAATGATATGAACAATCTGGACTGATGAGTATCGGATGAAAAATTCCAAGAGGAAAATGCCACGTTATACTTTTCTGAGTTTATTAAAACTGTCATATATATACTAATAAATACATTAAAAACGTTGGCATTTTTATCTTTCCTCTTGTAACAGATCTCAAGTCAATAAAAATCACTCTCCCTCTCTTGAAAAAAATGTACTCTCCTCCCTTACTTTCGAATATCAACTTGTCAGTTCGCGGCAAAGAAGCGCCTCGACAGTAGAGACTTTCGAAAATTCGCGCGAGCCGGTAGGATAAAAAGCTCGAGCGCTTTTCTCCGAGGAAATTTTCCAGGCATTGTGTAGGCGAAAGGTGACGGAAAAACAGCTCGCTTTGTGTCCAGTCGTGTATGGGACAACTCGGGCGTTGGCGCGGTGAGTTATGTAAGCTCGTCGTCGTCGCTCCCCTGGGAATTCCGAGCATTGTTCTCATATATATATACTTGTATTCGTTTCGAGAAGAAGAGTTAGGAATTGTTTATTCTTGTAAACGTCGCTCGATTGTCAACGAGACCGACGTAAATTTTATGACTCGTCACGTGCCTGCAGTTTTTTTTTTAATTATTATCGAGAGGAGTTTATTCGATGACGATAAAATTATAGATGGATTCGAAAAGCTCGTTATCTCGAGCACAGAGTTTGCATAGCTTTATTATTTCGATAACGAGCATAAACACGCTCACGGTTCATCGGGCTCACACTGCTGTTGGCACAACAACATCGATTATTAATTATACCATCGAGCCGCAGGTGATAAAGCGTTTATATATTCGCAAAACAATAGTGTATATAGGTTATGCAATATATCCTCTGCTGAAATATACCGAGAGCAGTATACATTTCTTTTGTCAGCCAGACGTGTGTGACATCTCTCCTTCCTCGGTAAATATATCTGTAATGTATATGTATTTTCCGATGACCTTCGATACTTCTCTCGAACCGCGACAACTGCTGCGTTATTCCCATCTGGCGAACAGTAATAACACACCGACTATACAGAGCTGATACCAAAAAGACTGATGTGTAAAAATAACTGTAGAGTTCCAAACAAAAAAAAAGTGCAGCGGAACTGCAAAAAGCCCTCAAGCGCGCAATGGAACAAAAGTATATAGCAAAGTCGATCTCTCGATAACTTTTCGATTTATAAGCCGGCGGGGAGCAGAAAAGTCCTCGTTATTTCTCAAGATCCGCCATGTCGTCAAGGATTTCTCTCGCACGCTATATATAGTGTACAACTTTTCCGCTCCAACGTTCGACACTACTGGGATTTATTTCTCGCTTTTTTTGTTGCATGATTCTGTCAAACGCACATCCATACGTTTGACGAAAAATAAATCGAGCTAACGCGCGCATAATGACGCGCGACGGAAAGTGGAAAACTTCGAACCGCGGTCGCTTTGAAGAATGGCACTTTGTACGCGATAAAGACGCCGCGAGACTTTCTCCTCTTCTATAACTACCTCCATAAATTTTCATCGCCGCAGTAGCGCAAACTTTTAAATCGTCCGGTAATCTCGTTATATCCCCGCCTTTTTTTTCCTCTTTTCGAAACGGATCGCGAAGGGCGGATTTTGGCTCGAAAAGGAAATTTACAGTGGCGTATATACGTTGTCCTTTTTTTTCCCGCTGCTTCCGGATTGACGCGTATAAATTCCGTTGTACCCTGTGTATACGTTGCCAGAATTTCAAAGCCGCATTTGCAGAGGGAGAATTAAATGTTGAAGTCCTTTTTTTTTGGTATATTTGATGGCCAAATGGCATTTGCTCAATGATCGGCAAAAATCCAAAAATTCGGTGAAAGCTGCGGCGAAAAATCGATGCCTCATCCCCATCAGGGTGCTTTTCGACAGTTCTCACCTCAATCAAATCCTCCTTTGCACCGAATACATTACCAGCAGAAAAGTTCCACTTTCATCGCTCCTGAATTCCATGTTCCGCATATACAGTTCAAGCTTCAACAATGAAAACCTCTCTCTCTCTCTCTCAGCCGAGCTCTACTCAGCAACTGTCTGCTGGATTTTCCAACGCAGAAGGTGATATGCCTGCGTATATACTCGTCGCACGATTTATCGCGTGGATTAATTGAAGCCAAGCGCATGCAGTAAAATTTTTAATAGCCCACAGCTGCGGAAAAGTATAATACAAACCGAGAGATGAAATATTCCACGATCGGCAGACTCCATTTCTCTCCACGCTATATATCGTGTGGAAAGTTCGACAAAGTTCGAGGCCGAGGAGAGATGTTGACTTTTTAATTCGCCGGACTTGTGCGCGCTTTTGTGAGTACAGCGCATAATATGAATTGTAGATTCGCTGCGCTCTCGCTCGATTTCGCAATGTGTGTACCCTCTTCGCGTGGAAGCAAATCCAGAGAAAGGATAATGAATATTCAGGCATCAATTTGATAAGACTATATACAAGAGAGATCGATGAAAAAAAATCACGTCGCGGCGGCTCGTGCGTGTTGTATTATAAAAACTGAAAAAAGAGAATAAAGGCGTGTCACACGCAGCTTTTGCAAGGAGGCATATTAGAAATTCACCGCGACGTCGTGTGGAACAAGCCGACAAATCCCTTCGGCGCCTCGTAATCTTCGAGACGTGCACGGAAAAATCTTTATCGCTCTCGTCGCATTCCTCTGCAGCTGTCGCGTATAAAACTCGCGCTCCATTATAATCCTCCTCCCGTCTTTCTTTACGTCCTCGTAAAATAAGGAAAAAGAGAAACGACTGTCTCCGTTTACGCGACTCGTTTTTCCATTCGAAGAAATACTTTACATATACAATATATATGTGCGTTATATAATATATACTTATCGCTATAATTACGAGGTTCCATTACGTGAGACATCAGAAGTACATCAAGTTTTCAACGTGTCTACCTCGCACCCCGTATTATCTCTTTTCCGTAATACACACACATACACACACAGAGAGACACTCGCGAAGGCTAGTCGAGTCACGCGCGGTATATACAGAGATAAGACGCGCTAATGCCGTCCGTTTAGTCTGAGAGCAACTCGAGTAACACGATGCGCTGGCCGGAAAGTTTACTTACCTAAGTATATACTTTAGCGACCGATGCGTAGGTTTTATAGGCGTTTGGTATACTTACGTGTCTGACTAAAGGCTGACCAGTTTCCCTCGATTTCTAAAAACACTTTCATTGGAATGTATAGAAAAAGCAATGATTAAAAGCGATAAAACACCGCAGCCTTATATATCTCGGAGAGCAATAATTAAGGATCATCCATAAAAAGAGCGCAGCTGTTCGCATCGTCTGCAGCAGTTCGAAATATATCCGACGACTGCAGCACTATTCGCAAGAATCATCAAGGACTCGACAATACCGCGCGGCAGCGACATTAACTGTCCGAACGAGTATAATGAAAATAAAAGCTGGAGCTTTTTCCGTCACGCCTATACTATTACTCTCTTCCCACTTCTTTCGATCCCTCCATATAATTCGATCTGGAAATGGGGTGTTAAAAAATATATATAGCCGGTGATTCGTGTATATATCGCTGCGCGGCGTCCCGTCGTTTTCCGATCGCTCTCTATCTATAGTCGACTGTTTTCTTTCGCTCTGATATGTCGAACTCTTTCTCAGAAAGTCGAGCGCTTTATCTTCCGCTTTCTGGGTAATCGGTCACTTTTACCCTTATAATGTCTGAGAGATGGTCTGTCACGTGAATGTATTGTTTTTTGCTGCTGTTTTTCTTATATACTTGCCTTTTATATATGATTGACTGATAAACGGTGTACACCGCGAGTATGAATATTTGATGAGACATCACTGGTTCACTCGTATTCTTATTGACGACTAGCCTCGTTTCAGTCTTTATAATACATGGAACGCGCGACTTACCTATAGTTGTGTCTTTGGCCTTGATGTGCAAATATACCGACTACTCCGCGGGGCATATACTTATCGCGACTATATAGTGTGTTTTGTTTATATAAATAGAAAAGTTTCTATATTTTCTTTCTCTTCACCTTGTCCTACACCTCGTAATCGTTTAACGACATAGCAATCACAGCGTCGTAATACGTCGACCGTCAAAACAGACAAATCCATTACACGTATACTATATTTGTGTACACAAGCGCAATCACTGAACAATTCCCGGCTCTTAATACAGTACGTATTCCCTTCCCTTGTGCTCACAAAGACACGCAGCCTTGACAAACGAGCCGCAATTTCAAATCTGTCCCTTTCGCTATATATATACCTCTATACTATAACACACCGGCAACAATAGAGAAATGTCCGGTCGTTTGCCATATCGCTGACCTTTGCGGGTCCTCCCATAAATTCAGCCGCAATAAAAGCTCGTGTCTTCTCGGATATTTCGTACATCGAAGTAGCAGCAGCAGCAGCAGCTCATCTCTTAATTAAGACGTTCACAGTATAGGCTCTATAGCGTCTCGTCTTTTGCGTCGTTTATGCCGAAGCTATAACGCCGGATTTGCCATTGAGACTCTGATTAAGCTGAATAAATATTATCTACGCTCGTGACGCTATGTATATATATGTATATGCCTTTAATTTCAGCGCTGCTGCCGTCGTCGGGAAATTTCTCTCGTGTTAATTGGATTTCCCGATCCGCGTGCGCGCGTGGATTTTAATATATCGGGCGGAGCTGATGCGCTGCCGGAATTTTAATAATTCCGCTGCTTCTTCCTCTACACACACACTCGAGTTTAACTGCGATGTCGTCGTCGTGAAATCGTCGGGCTAAAAATTGTATTTTTCAGTATAAAAAAAAAACAAAAAACGTTATATCAAAGCACAGAACAAAAGCCAAACCTCATCTCGACGTACCTATATGCGTATTATATACAATCTCGCTCTTTCGAAACTTTATTTCCGGCCACTCAATTTTCCGCGATCCTGCAGCTTTGAAAGAAAAACTTTTCGATGATGTCGACGGCTTTTGATCATCCCCCCCAACCTCGTTTGCCTCGCATTACACAAGCCGCGTCTCTCTTCCTCGCCTTTAACGATCACCCGAGAGCTGCTTCGATGAGCGCGCGCGCGCGCGCGCATATGCAGCGGCAGCTATATAGCAAGCGATCGATGCAGCAGCGAGAGCAACTGTCGCGCGCGCGGCTATATACAAAAGAGAGAAGCCAAGAGGAGACACTATATATACGCAGAAATGTCGTGTTCGTGTCTCTTTGACTGCAGTCGTTCATTTTTTTTTTCTCCGAGCTTTTGTGCGAAACCGTGTTTCCATACATTATACGAGCGATGTATAGTTTGGAAGTATAAAAAAATCTAGAACGTGTTCGCTTTCTTATCTTAAATCCCGAATGTAGGTATAACCACGTCTGAATTTATCTTTCCTCGAGAGACAATGAGAGAGAGAGAGAGGACGGAGCGATACAATTAGGCGAAAGTTAATTCTCCACTCGTCGCCGCGGTGGCTGAATTCTTAATGCTTGTGTCGTCCGTGTGGGTATATATATATTCTGACGAAGGTGGTCTCCTCTTGACGAGGGTTTCTATTCGCGTCACGCGTACATCTAATTCTCTCTGGCCGCAGCTGATGCTTTGACGAACGTTTTTCCAACCTGAATTTTCGCAATCCAATTATATAACTCGAGTCCGTCGTCGCTGCGGCGGTACGTGCGCCTGGATGGGAATTCTTTGCGGGAGTCTAAGTATATATATATATATATATGTTTTAATCTTTGAACGCTGTCGGCGAATCATCGTTATAACGACTCTTGAACATTGAATAATATCATATACCGAGAAGATGCAAAAAATGACACAGCGTAAGAACTTTCCTTCCCTTGAAACTATATATAATGATCGTATATATACGAAAAAAAAAAAAATATCGACCACACCACTCCCAACAGTATACAGTATAAACATTCGCACACAACCGTAAACTTACGCGACGTGTGCATCCTCGGGAGCTTTAATGCACTCGACAGCAGCAGCAGCAGCAGCACGACGCGAAGTGAGAGCAGCCCCGGAGAGACACGTTCGAGCCAACTAAAGCCTCGACTCGGCACTCTCTGCCTCCTCCCCAGACAGTCAGCCGACCCAGTTCGTTTGAGCAGCCTCCAGCAGCAGCAGCAGCAGCGTTTCTGCGATTCCCGCTCCTTTTCTCTCTCTCTCTCTCTTTCTGTATACTGCGGTCCTTTTGCACCGCTAAGAGATAGAAGGGGCCTTATCGCCGAGGGCTACTGCCACATCTTCTTTTATGCGAGAAAACTTGATGTCCAGCCGTCGCCGCTTGCGGTTTTCAAGGTTGACGACAGCTGTGTATAGCTCCGATTTTATCCGTGTCCGATCGATTGCACTGTGACCTAAAATACACAGATAATCTGCATTCGTCGATTGATTATATTATATAGTTTAAACAAATAAATAAATATTTTCTCGTGTAGGACATACATTTTACACTATATGAACAGCTCTCACTATAAAATAAAACTATTCCGGCTCAATAAATCCTTCGGAATCTCGTTTCGATCCACCGAGAGTGCCAGTGATACGAGTAGCCGTCGCGTCAGACCAAGCCCCCGCGTTCGACGTATACACATCTATAAAATACACGCTATTCTCGAATCTTGCAAAGTCCAAACTTCTCTCTCTAGCCGTCGGATGGTGTACAACTTGCTATCGGCAAAGTGCAATACTGGAATTCCGGCTCACTTTATACGGTATATTACACGAAAGCGAGTCGGAATCTCTTCTCCTTTTCCCTCTCAATCCGCTCTCGAAATAGAAAATCGAATATCCCGCGGTAGTATATAGTAGTGTGCTAGCGGAGTTTGACAAAAATTTTCACTTATATACATCGCAAGTCCTTTGAGACGACGTGATGTGATGCTGCTATAAATCCAATCGCCTTTTACAGCCTCTCACAAACTGATGTACAAAGCGATGACAATCTGTCCGAATGTAACTCGACTTTAGCGACATCACAGTAGAGGACTGACTTCTTAGATTATCCTTTCTCTCGGTGCGTTTACTGATGTTATATATAGAAAGCAGCAAAAAACGGTATAAATCGATTTTGCGTCAATCTCCGGAAAAACGTCATTTCGCGAATTGAGGTCTGTAGCTTCGCGTGTGGGAGGTATACACGTTACTTTCATTTCGTTCGTAATTCATTAAGCCCCAGCGCGGCGACGTTTCGATTCCTCTCTCGTCGTGCAGTTTAGTGCTTCGACAAGCTCAGAGGCAAGCTTTTCAATCCTATCGAGAGTTCCCGCTCTAGATTTTTTTCATTTTTAAAGTGGATGGATGCGCAGTATTTTCGAAAAATTTTGCCCGATTATATATGTGTGTGTCTTGACGAAAAATAACAGGATTAATCGTATGACAAAACGCGCATCAAGTCGACTATACTATCATTTTTCGCCAGTAAGGCTCTTGATCAATGTTTTAATCAGTAATTCTCGGCTTTGCGCATTGTCTTTTTCTTCTTCGAGCTTGCTTTTGTCTGTGTAGTTTGCTCCTTTGAGCTCGTTTATTCAAAGAAGCTTTGTCCTCTTTTTATGAAGCGATTTCAAGAAAAGCTGTATATAGGAGTGGAACTGTATTAGAGAGCGGAGATTAATCAGACTTGAAAGTAATTTGTTGTACTTCATGTTAAAGGACTCCTCTCATCAACAGTCGCAGGATAAACAAGAAATACGGGTCAGTTGATGCTTTTGAGCGTATTTTAACATTTCGAAAAGGTCGTCCCTTCCAGTAAATGTATAAAGTGCGCTCTCTCGATACGGTGTAAAAAGGAAAAATATACTTATATATAAACCATTACTTACGCTTCACTAGGCACGCATACATACTATCTAGTCCTTTAAAACGGACAACTTTTCTCGAGAAGCCAGTAGTGTAACATTGAAAAATGAATTTCAAAGAACTTGATCCGCTTATTCGATGCTGGGAGAAAAATGCAAAGTTTAAGCCCGTGAGATATTACGTGAGTCTACACTTTGACATATTTAAATTTTAAAGCGACCACCGCGTATAACTATATATATATATGCATATATATACTTTATCCGCGTTCCAGCCACTACTCTGCCGTTCAACTTCTCTTTTGCATAGCTCCTACTACACTATCACCCTTTTTTTCTGCTCGCATCAAATTCACGATCTTACCGCATTATAATCTTTCAATATTCAGAGAGCTCACATCAAAAAAGAGATAATGGAACGAAATTTTGTTCGATCCGAGAGCGATGTAGACACATTATATATATATAAGTTTCTTCAAAATTGCAGGATCAAGTTTATCAGCGAGAGTTCATAAAAAATTCAACAACCTTCTCATCACCTTGGCCCTTTCCCTCCTCCCGCCGAGAGCTGATTCATCGCACTGCTCTCTCTCTCTCTCTCTCTCTGCACGTGCACTTAGCCCTCATCCTCTCTCGACTATATATATATGTAAAAGGAGCTGCTCTGCCTCTCTCGCCGCCACAGTATATAGTATATATGTATAGCTCTCGGGCCGGATATCCTCTTACGTAATAGGCGAAAATTGCGCGTCTCGGTTACGGCTACTGCAACCAAATCTTCGGATGCACATAATATATACATTTAAGCTAGGTATATCTATATAGATATATACTCTTGCGCAATTCAAAGGTGGAGCTGTAAAAGCGCAGGACTGTTTATGCGCAAGAGGGGCGTTTATGAGACAGTATATAGCTTTTCCAGAGTGGATTGATTCTCTTCGTTCATCTGGTTATATTATGCAGTATAAAGTTATATGCATATATATATATCTATATCCGCTCGGATTATCAAATAGCTCATGAATATTCGAAATATTCGTTAATAATTATATATAATACGATAGCTCGATGAATAGGCGAACGAGCGAGCAGGAGGAAGACTCAATAAAATGTATGGCGATATAATTGTTCGATAAATCAAAGCTCGAATTACCAGCGCTTCACTACACTATATATATATATATATGCATAATTAACAAAGCGCAAGTATAAAGCTCTTGCGCGCCGCGTTGAAATTTTCATCCGAAAATAATTAGTTCATTAG
>UCQR01092318.1:506-11586 GCA_900474235.1 Cecidostiba semifascia | reverse complement strand
ACATGTGGGTATGTGGTCGGTTTGTGTGTGTATCCAGGTGGTACGCGCCGGGGTCGTCAGAGCACTGCTACCGCTACCTCCTCTGCGAGCAGCACCTCAGGGCCCTCGGCAGCGGCTGCCGCCTCCTCTGCCTCTGTCTCCTCTATATCAGCTGTCGCCGTCGGGTCGACGCCGCTGCTCGGCTCTGCTGCTGCTGCTGCTGCTGTTGCTGCTGCTCCAACTCCATCGTGCTTTCAAGCCAGCAATGGCTTGACACCTACTGCAACGAGCCAACAACAACAACAACAGCAGCAGCAGCATCAGCCAATGGCCGAATCGAGCTGTGCAGCCGCTCCAGCCTCACCTACTGTCTCAGCTATCGGCCAGAACCAGAACAGCAAGGACGAGCAGCTTCACCGGCCACCTGCAGCCCAGTCACCCATGAACAACAGTGGCTCATCGCCCAAATCCAGTATGGACCATCAGCAGAACTCGCCAATGTCGCAGCCGTCCACTCTGTTGCCCGGACAACCTGGACAACCGACGCCACAGCAGCAGCATCATCAGGGTAATCATCATCATGCCGGTGGTATGGACGGGAAGAAGGCGAAACCAGCTCAGCCATCGCCCTACTGCGACTTCTGTCTTGGCGACGCGAGAGAGAACAAGAAGACAGGCGGCTCCGAGGAGCTTGTCTCGTGCAGCGACTGCGGCCGCTCAGGTAAGAACAATCATCATCAGCAGCAGGAACGTCCGGAGGAGAGAACCAAGCGCAAATACACCAGGCGGACCAATAATCACAATTGAGTAGTGCCTGGTGATTTCTTTTTTTTTTGTTTTTTTTTTGTTTTTTTTTTATAACTGACTAACAGGCGCCCCTGTTGTTTATAACTAGAAAAAAGAAGTGTGTGAGTGTGTGTGGTGAGAGAGAGACTGATGTTTCACGAGCTTTACGCTAGTCAAGGCACTTTGACGAAATTTTATATATACACAAATTTTATCTTCTGGCTTTGATAAGTTTTTTTTTTTCCTAAAAACAAACTGTGTTATTGTTGCGTGTATAAATCGAAAGACACACACACACATCGCGGGCATTATGATTTCGTTATACGATCCCTTATATTCTCGCGCCGTTATATTATCGGTAAAATCATACGTTAGAGAGTTGTAGTAGCTTATGTATACTGTATTAAACGTATAATGATACACATGACTATATTGCAGCTTACTCCGCAGCGGAAAAGTTTTCTTGCTTGTATACAATATTATTATTATTATTATTATTATTATAGTTTTACTCGACTACGACGATATTATTAGATTATTATCTCTTCGCATTTCATTTTCTTCGTGTTCAAGAAAGTCGATTTTCGAGAAAACGCAACTGCCAGCTTTATAGTATTACTTTGTCGAGTTTACAAGTATTATATATTCACACGACAAACTCCACAAGAGAGCGATCTGAGTGTGTAACAGAGTATATAGATCTCGCATGCGAAAAAAAATACGATGAAATCGTGTTATATACTAAATAGTTCCAGTGCACCTTCAATCAATATTACATAATCAAAAAAAAAAAATTAAGTTAGAAAAAAATGGCTCTTTTAAATGTTACGTACAATAATAATAATAATAACCGACTTTTTTCCCGCGCATTTATAATTTTAGATATAATATACGTTCTATATATTTTAAAATCGTACTTTTTGTATATGACACACGTGGATATTATATTATAAATGATATACCGGTACGAACCTTATGTGTTCTCAAGACTGAACGTTTGATTCATTTTTTAGTATATCATTTTTTGTTGCGAACAAAAATAAACAAAAAAAAAAAGAGTAAAACAACGGAAAAATATACGAGAGAATATTACAATGATGGTACATTGGTCGAAACTGTGATTCGTGTGTATAGGTATCAGTGGATTGTTCCGTTTAAAAAAAAAAAAACTATTATAAACTTTTCGAGTCCGCATATTTGAGTGTTAATACAAAAGTGACGGGAATTTCACGAACACGATGTGCCCTTAAACGATGATTAAAAAAAAGAAAGATAAAAAAAATAAAAGTTGCACAATACAAAAGCAGGATCAATCCATAATAATACTTTGTTGACGCGCGATATGTACGCGCGCGGAACTTTTATATTTAGCCGTCGCCTCGACACTTTGCGTTGTATAATACTTTAGGTCAAAAAATATTATTACGTTTGTTTAGTCAGGAAAATATATAATGAAATTATACTTGAGCAAACATTAAAGGCGGAGAAGCTCCAAATAAATAATTAACGATCGTATGTTTATTTTGTGCAATCTTTAATGGCTTTAATAAACATGACGAAAAATTGCAAAATTGTATAGGAAACAGAGTCATGTTGAACGCGACGGTGCGATACAAAAGCAAATAGTTCCTCTTTGTTGTATATAAAACTAAAAAGATTTGTTACGTTAGACGTCTTTTAATTCAGCAGTATCCGAGGCTTAACAAAAGATATGAATCATCATATTAGTCGCTCATTATTATATATCACTAGTATCATCAGCATCAAATTTAACCCTTTGTTGGTCTGTCAAGTTGCGATCCTCTCGTGCTTATATACTTTTATCAAAGTGTATCTATAATTCTATATACCTATATAAATATCATTTGCAATACATGTATATTATTACGGTATTAATCGCAATAATGGAGGTGCAATAGAGACACGTAGCTGATGTTTTTAGATTAGATTGATCGTACCAACAAAGGGTTGACGCACTATCGGCTATATACGTTGGATTCGTAGCGAATTTTTCTCACGTTTATACGATCTTGTGAAAAAATCAATTTTAAACTGATGTAAAGATGAGCCATATTCAAAAACTCGTGGAAAAGTCGTTACGGATCCACTCTTCTATCATCATCAATCATCATTATTATTATCAACAATAACTTGTAAAAGCGAGTAACAAAAACAAAAATTAAAAAACAAAAAAAGACAAGTAGTTTAGTGTTGTGGATATGCGAGGATGTGTAGTCGTACGAGTGTGGGTGTGTATAATGAATTGCGATGATTGATGAGACTATATTATATATACATAAATTTATATAAATATACATAATTATTAGATAAATATATATAATAATTGCGTGCGTGCGAGAATGAGAGAGAAAGCGTGTCGTAATTATCTGCGACGTTTATATTGTGCTGCGCAAGAAAGAACGTGAACTATTCCAAGGTACGCCCTGCTATTACTTTAGACCATCACAACTGCTCCGATCGATTTTATCAAAAGTGAGATGCAAAAGAAAGAGAAAAAGAAAAATACACTGTTCGAAAGATATATATATATATAATATACATACAAGAGCAAAGAAAGATATTATGAGAAATAAAAAGACTTTTTGCTGAAAAACAAAAATGAACACGATAGCTTGTTGTCTTATTTTTCTGGACGTTTAGTGCTGAGGAAAGGTGAAAGACTCTTTTGTGTAAAGAAAAAAAAGAAAAAAGTGGCGGGCGCTTTGTTTTGGCAAAATTTTTCGAACACAGAAAATAGAGATTCGGAATGTAAACTTTCCAAATCTTTAATATCGAGGTCGCGGCATATGTTTCGAATCTTCTTATAACGACAATCATATATGAATAATAATAATGATAATAATCTCTGTGACTGAAATGAAAGTCAATCTATATATGTATAATGTAAAGCATAGCTTGGAGTTCACTGTTCTTCGGCACAAGATAAATGTCCTGGGCACCTTTTCATGAAATCTCGTCTCCTTCTCGATCCTATACATATAGAATCTCTTTATCCCTGACGCCATGTCTATGCCTTGTTGTTATAGGACACCCAACGTGTTTGCAATTTACCGCGAACATGATCGTTTCTGTACGCAAGTACAGGTGGCAGTGTATCGAGTGCAAATGTTGCTCCATTTGCGGAACCTCCGACAACGACGTAAGTATATACATACCACGGAAAAAAAAAACACAGTCGAGTCATTTTTTTTTTATTATTTCTTTCGTTCGACATCCTTTTTCTTTAACGTATATCTATTTATAATACTAACACCGCGACCAAAAAAAAAAAAAAAATCAAACAAACAGGATCAGCTGCTGTTCTGCGACGACTGCGATCGAGGCTATCACATGTACTGTCTGTCGCCACCGCTGACGTCTCCACCCGAAGGTTCCTGGTCCTGTCGCCTCTGCCTCGCCGAGTTTCATCGTCGGGATTGAGACAACAACAACAATACAACAGCAGCCGTCGATGAGACACACGATAGCCGCACACGGACGAGCATAATAGATTTTATATGTATAATGGAATTAGGAGAGTATTCGCGAGAGAGAGAGAGAGAGAGAGAGAGAGAGAGAAATCACGAGGGACTACTCGTTCTGTATAGGGAACGCCTGTGTAAATGTTTGTATGTAATATCGTATGTAGCATCGCGACAACGACTATGTATAATTTTAAAGCGCGAATATTTTCTTTCGTTGCCTTGGATATATAAATATTATAAATATTAAAAAAAAAAAAATAGTGTAGAGTTTACGGATACGAAGCAAACGCTACAATTGTGTACTTTTAAGAGACTGCTGCTTTTGTAGTCCGAGTGTTGCTGGGTGCTTCTGTATCAATCTTCTCGATCTTTATTCTTCGAAAATTCAGTCGTGGCAGCTAGTTACTTATAGTCTAGGAATTGTACATATATATAATCGGTAATCTTCGATCTGGGATAATCCAAACAGTGCGATATGCAGGGCAACACTTGGCACATCACCGAGAACGGGTCGTTACAATGACGCTTATGATATTCACAAAGAACAATCTGTCATATATAGGTATATAAACACATATATATACCTTCTTCGATATACATAACACATATACATTATATTCTTATACTCTCCGCATCCAATCTCAGAAAGCTACAGTTTGTTGAACATTATAATATATATACTCAGTAAAATAGTTGAAAAAAAAAAACGGTGCAGCGTTTGTTAGACATCTATATCTATCTTCTCAGGCATCCTATGATCTCAGACGACTAATGATTGTGTATTTTTTAATGAACCCGCCGCGCGCGTTTCTCTCCTTTTGTCTGATGTCAAAGCAGGTATATATTTATTCAGGCCTCAATTATTAGCGAACAATCGGTCGATCGGCCGATCGGATGCACATGTGTAACTTTGGCGCATTGCATAAGACCGGTATATCTCATCTGACCTTTCTCGCGACTGTAAGTAAGCTCGGCGTGTGCGTGCACGTAGTTTTTACTTTTATTTTAAGGTGGAGCCCTCCTCTTTGGACTCGTTGGAAATTATATTGTCGTCACATTGGACGTTGCTAAGAAGTGTAGAATGAACTTTATAGATTTCTGTTTTTCTTTTCAATTTAGATTTACGTTTTAGCGCTATTCTTTCTTGACAATATACCTCGATCATTGCACTCGATCTTCTTGAATATTCGGGAAATTTGTATACAGATGGAGAAGTGATATAAGAATGATCTAAACAGCTGTGATATTTCTAAACCACGATTATGTTTTTGATTTTACTAAAAAGGCACACGGTTTTTTGAATGATTTTTACTAACAACTCGTTTTTAACCCTTAGACTATAGGATTGAAATTGCGGTGCGTTTCTAAATTAGTTACTCAGTTTATTCTACATTGTCAGAACCTCGGTCGGAACGACGAAAGATTCAAAGTTGATTGGGCTGCACCTTGGTAAAATAAGAATTGTAACTATATAAGAATAATAATAATAATTAATTTCTTGCCTATCATTGGGTGAGATTTTGATCTGCTCATACCTCTTGTAAATTCTTGTAATTCTAAGTGTATTATGTTGACAATAGCATTATGCGGTAGTTTTTAACCAAACGACTGAAAGTAGCCTGAAATATAAAAAGATTAATATCGATGAGACAAAGCATTTACTTTTTTTTTTATTGTAGAAAAATACTCTCCTAGTTCGCGTAACTTTGTACATCATTGTTGAAATTTCAAAATTTCGACACAAGCTAGCAACTTTGAAGATGATGACTAGTGATGGTCAAGCTCGGAAAAGGGCAAATAAAGACTTTGGAATCACAATTTTATCTGTTTAGTCCGTTTTTTTGTATTTTTTTGTATCTTTTTCTTCAAGAACGTGTGACATGAGTGTAAATGTGCGTTAGTCGCCAATGGAATCGTGTAAAAGTGTGAACATTAAATTCTAGAATAACGGAGAGAACTCGTCACCAGAATCATCGCAAAGACTTTGTTCCTTAATCAATTCGGATTTCTCGTTGAATCGCGAGAAAAAGCTTGTAAATTATTTATTTGTATCATATAAGCGTGCGCACAACTCTTTTAAATATTTACAATAAAATCATTGAATGAATTTCTAAACTCTATTTTTGCGTTGATTCTGCTGGCCATTTTCGATTGCAAGTATACATAATGTTTAGTGTGTCGTATAATAATTGCTCTGTAGTAAAGAAAACAACGAGCAACAAAGTTTTTTTTTTAATCTGTAAGTACGGTGAAACTTGATAATTTCTACACTTAATGGCATAAAGAAAAGTCCCTCTCGGTAGCAGCATACGTGTAAGTCTAGTAATAAAAGATTAACGAAACGAAGGAAGAACGAAAGCCATTTATGATAGAGCCAAGTTCTGTAACGATGAAAAAAAAAGCGCGCTAACAATTCTAACGCCTCTTGGTTGTTTTAGTTCAGTATTTTTGTATTTTACATAATGTAATAATGTGTATAACGAACGAAACGTCGTGTACTTAATGATTATTTGTTTTATTTATCTTCATCATACTATTGTGGTGACGACTATACATATATATATTTGGTACTCAGCGTGACGCGAGAGATCAGTATCGGAAAAAAGAAATGAAATGCACGTTTCCTTTATTTTCTTACATACGGTATCCGAGAGCTACGGTCGAACGGATCATTGATCATCGCGTAGAAGTCGATTATAAAAGAAACGATGATAACAATTGTGAAGTGAATTGTATACACACGAATGAATTTGCGTCTCCGTTGATTCTAATATGCGTCCTTAAATATAATTTTTATACATGCTTATTTTTAACAATAATGTACGCAAATTTGAATAAACATTAGTTTATACAAACTGTATTCAGGACGTTTTTCCTCTTGCATATGTAATGCATTTCTAAAGTTGTTTTCCCAGAAATTATCAAGATGCATTTTCTTACTTATAAATAATGTATTTGTTAAAAGTCGTTTTACACTCGTGATCAAAAATACATATATTTTCCTTATTTGAAAGAGTCGATTGAAAATCTCAAGATGGTCCAGCGTCACTCAAACTCAACGAGTATCTCGTCCAGGTTCTTTCTCTTTAGACCAGGTACCGTTGCATCGTCGGCAGGATAACCAACAGGCAGCAGCAGAACGAGCTTCTCGTTGACCGGCCTGTTGAGCAGAACGCGTAGTGCCGGTCCGCAGTTCAAAGGCGTCGATGTTAGCGTTACCAAACCGGCGTACTGTACAACATGGCATTACAAATTGTTAATTTATTATTTTAAAAGATTATAATTCGACGCTTAATTTAAAAAGAGCCAACAGATCTTTACCTCGAACTTGAGGATTATTGAAAACAAAAGAATAAAATATACAAGATAATAAGCACCTGAATGGCAGTGATGAGTATTCCGCAGGCAATAGCAACGCTCATCTCCTTGTAGTAATGAATCTTCCTTTTTCCATTAGGAAGAAAGCCATAATCCTGCTTGAAGACTAAAATGAGGTAAGGCGCAGTCGTAAGATACTCCTTGCGCCAGTCGGTCTTCAACGGCTGCAAATCGGTCGTCCACTTCTTACCCATACGTTTCAGATAGTTTATCTCCTCCTCGCGCTCGACGATCTCACGGATGTCCTCCTTCATCGAAGGATTCGACACCACGACGAAAGTCCATGGCTCGGTGTGGGCTCCACTCGGGGATGTTCCTGAAATTTAAAGAGACTATATACTATTTTATACATAACATTGATGTTAGAGGACTATATTGATCAATTTCAAGTGTCTTGTGATAAGTACAGTATAAAAGTACATATTATAATAGATAAGCTCACCCGCGGCTCTGACGATATTACGAATGACATCTCGTGGAACTGGGTCAGGACTGAAGAATCGCAACGTTCGTCTGGCATCGGCTATCTTGTAAAACTCCAACGATCTCTTAACGATTTCCAGCTCTGACGGTCTCTTATAATCGAATTTTACGTGTTGCAGGTCCTTTGGTAAATACGGCTCATCCTCAGGACCATCGGCTGTCTCGTACTCGTTGAACTCTGTCACAGTGTCGTCGCACATTACGTAACGATTTTATCTTATCGGTATTGTTTCTAATTATTATTTTTCACTCTCAATAATCTCTCTCACGAGAGAAATTGGAGCTCGATAAGATATTATATTATACACTTGCCTTCATCTGGACTCAATTCCTTGGTAACTGCAGGTTCTTTCAAGCTGACTGTAGTTGTCTTGATACGTCTGAGGATCAAGTTGACGATCGACACCAGGACGATAGTCGCCAGGACGTAATGGCCGTACTTGGCGAAAAACGGAAAGGAGTCGAGACCGGTCGTGATTTTCGAATCTGCTCGTTCCATTGTAGATCTGAAACGAAAACTGGTTTTCCGCTGGCACATAATTGTAAAACAGTATGTGTGTGTGGGCAGTATATTAAAAACAAAGAAGTTCTCGTATGAGAAATGCAGTGATCCCATGAATAATAATAATAATTGAAAAAAGCGCGCTCGATTATCCATTGTTATAGTGTATATACGTGTGCATCACACACACAGCCCGGTGATTCCTTGACATCCTTTGGAAAACATATTCACCGGCTAAGGCCGTTCTATCCTTTGCCGCCGCGTAGAAAAATTATTCACAGCTCGACGTTGTGTTGGACTAATTTTTTTCGATATGTTTATTTGTAATATATCAATGAAAGCAGACTATACGGATATAATATACCTTACCTGGATGCGCAGAAAAGTTCGCGGATGTCGAAAAGTTTTCGCGACGACGACGATACACGATGAGAGCGTCGGTATAGTCAACTGGATCGTCGTTCTCTCTCTCTCGTTGTAACTTTTCTGGCGTGACTTCAATTCTCCCCCACCGTGGATTCCCTCTCTTTTTCAGCTGATTCTCTATACAATATACTCTTGAAACTCATCATATAGCGCGCGACTAGAATCGTTGATTGTATATATATGAGAGGTATATTTATGAGTGGTTTTTGGTGAAAAATGTTTGGTAAGAGAGTTGTGGAACCAGTGTTTCAGGATTTTGTCGGGAGATTCTGATATATGCCAAGTACAGATTGTTTTTTTTCATACTCTGCGTATAAGCGTAAGATCGCAACGAAATTACGTGTTTATCTCTAGCTCGTTGGGTCAAAATCCTGCTGCTCGTGAGTTTCATTTTTTTTTTCTATCATCGTGTTCGCTGTACTTTTGTCTGTTTACGTAAAAGTTTAAACATCTACTTCGCATACGTAAAATTTTGAGGAAAAAATATTTCTTCGATATTTACGTTTAAATTTTCTAATTTTTATAATAAGTAACTGCGATGTGTACATTTAAAGTATAAAAAGTTATTTTAACCTCAGAGGCTTACCCCTCTTTTGCTATTTATCACAGTAGATAACATAATCACGAGTTCTCTCCAAAACAAAAAGTATAACAGAATAATACAAACACGTTGAAATTCACACGAATAATATCGATCGTCGACTTGTCGAGAAAATTTTTTCCCCATATAAAAAGCCATCCCCCTAGAATAAAAGAATCCGTCCCACAGTCATCCGACGAGTGCATTGCACTGGTTGAAAGGGGGACCCCTCGAAGAAATCCTGCCCACAGCGAAGGTTGCGAGTCTCTTCGGTCGTGTCCGTCCGGTGCGTGTTCCCTCCGCACGTGTTCCATTATTATAATATTCGGCCCGTCGCGCCGCACGAGAGCACAGCTGCTGCGGCAACAGAAGCTCTCCCTGCCAGGTGTACACGTGCAGCTCACCTCACAGGTATGTATATAGTATATACCACACGCGGCAAGTTCGAAGGGGGATGTATAGCGATTTCTCTCTGGATGGCCAGCTGAAAAAATTTGCGGCAGCCGTATAAAGACTGGTGATGATGATGATGATGCTTAGACGACAGACGTTTAGCGTGTATAATATTATATAGTTGGAATTTTGGGAGGAAGGATGAAATTTTTCAGAGACTCTCGTGTGTGATGTGGGGGAGCGATGATTTTGAGATCGATAGGTGAAGTTTGTATGCTATATAGCAGGTGAGATGTATATAGTTAAGAGTATGTGTGCACACCTGGCTGTAATTTTTGTATGTGGTTGGTGTACAATGTTTTACGGGGTATTTTACTGCAACCTGTTGCTGGTGTATAACAGACTGTGCAAAGATCATTTTGGAGCAGACTCAGATTTATATTTTCTATATCTATATACTCTTTTTCAAGAAATTAAAAATAAAAGAGATGACATTTTAATTTAAAACCTACTAAAACATCACACAAAATGTACATAATCTCTCTCTCTCTCGATCAAAAATCTTCTAAATCATTTTGCAAGTCACGCGTATAATGAAAAAGAAAATTGTCCTCCCGTTTGTATATTCTCACGTTCAGCTGATCACAATATCCAATTAAAATCTCAAAGAACCATAAAAGCTACACAGCTGTAAAATCAATTATTTTTTACAACAACATCAGTATATCCAATATTCGATTCAACGTTCAATTAGCAAACAGAGCAGAACGCGTTCCATTTACGTAATTTACATGATCAATGATCACACACTCCAATAAATAATTCCACAATATAAGTACATATACTTACTTACGCTTCTTCAAGCGACAAGTGCGCGCGCGCAAGCTCAACGACGATCATCGTCCACTCCTCTACACTATACATATCCTATATATTATACATACTATATAACACACAGAAAGATCTTCTATAAGCTCAGTCTAATAGACTGACATTGCCAGCGCGCCGCGAGAGAAAAACGCGCGAGTGCCAGCGCCGCCGACGGTCATTTTCATCCACACATACTCA
>UCQR01092255.1:472-12401 GCA_900474235.1 Cecidostiba semifascia | reverse complement strand
GTCGAGCTACGCGCTACTGCTATACTATATATCTCACTCTCTTTCTAGCTTGACGATTTATTAGGATGAGATGTGTGTGTGTGTATTTGCTGTGTTGCTATATATATATACTGATGGTGATGGTCAGCTGTGCGCCCGTTTTACACTAGTTTGCATATAGTTTCGCTTGTGCGGGGTTTGTAACATCACTTCAGAGTGTGCTGGTATACTGGGTCAACAATGTAACAAATTTTATAAAATTATAACTTCAATTAAAATTACTTTATTACTTATCGAAGAAAAATACTGTAGTACAATTATAACAGTGAAAATGTTCACGATTCGATTAAAAAAAAAATGCTACACAGCTGTATACCGCGTCTATATAACCAAAAATTAAAAAATCATCTCGAGCAGCATCGATGACCCATTCCATGCTTCCTAATCCTCCTCTCTCTCTCTCTCTCTCTCTTGGAGTCATAATCTAGATCCCTCGAATCGCACTCGACTCTGCGATCCAACCTACATACTACTAACCCTACTCCCTCCCCCCTGCCTGGCATCTCCAGACTCCAGTGCACTCTCAGTAGATAATGCCCGGGTGCAGCAAGACCCTTGGCCCATCATCTGATCGCGTGTACACATCGCTCGGCTGTCGAAGATGAAGCCTGATGCCGCAGCTAGTAAAGCTACCCACACACACACACACACACACACTCTCCATACGATATAGAGATAGAGAAAGACAGCCCTACATGTGTATATAGCATACAACCTCGGAAGGGTGACAAATCAATGGGGACTGGCTCGCTAGAGAGAGAGAGAGGCATATGAGCTTCTCTCTCTCTCTCTCTCTCTCTCTCCTATCTTATCAAGGCATTATTCAACGAGAGCGAGTAAGAGAGGATGGGCGGTCCGGGCTGTTCGGGACTCTAACTGCCTGCATTTGCATAAATCCATAGATCTTGCGAGAGGCTGCTACCGCCGCCGACGGTGTCTACTATCCATCTCTGGATGCATGCATACAGCAAATTACAGTGCAAGCTCGATGCCTCTGTGCTGCTTCTCTCGCGCGGAGGGAGAGAGAGAAGCCTGTATTTGCTGCTCTTTCGAGCCGATCGGCAGCTCTAGGGAGGAGGAGGAAGCTGGACCTATACTGCAAGCGCGAGGAAGACCTTTCAGAGGGAAGGACGATTGTTGTACCTGCTTGGGACAGGCTATACAAGGGCTGCTGCTCCTGCTGCTGAGTTATTTAATCGTTTGAATTTTTCAGGCTAATAGCTGGGCTGGGCTTGGTGTATGTGTCTTTATTATGCAACGTGATGGATTTGAATAGTTAGTAAGAAAAGGATATTTGAAATTCTTATTCGATGTTCAGCCGGTTTATATGAGTACGTACTGACAGTTTGAAATACACGAACATGAAATTTATATAGACTGACATATACACTCATCCGATTAAGTAGATTTTCGAAATCTAATATACGGCAAACGATATTACTCATCGCGGAATATTATTAATATAATAATACCCAAATTAAATTAAAAGAACAATAAAATATTAAATCCCACAACACCGCTGATATATCGATTCAAAATTAATCCTCTTTCAGCTTCACACGCTTATTGCGTGAAGCTACTCTCCGTGAGTAATATACAAGACCGTTTGGTTTTGTCATTTTGCGCGTCGATTCTCGCCGCTCTTCTCCCCTCTCGTGACAGTCTCTGTCAAACGCAGCCGCACTCGCATACAGCATAGTATGAATTTTGTTTATAATAATTATGACCAACCGAGCAGAGAACGCGAATGAATAAATCGGGCATTTATTAAATACACACGTCGACGGGAAACGCGGGGAATATTAAAAATCGGCCGACCGTCACGTATTCTCGTGTATATAACGTCGATGAAACGAAACATGGATAATAATAATAATGTACATGCAAAAGCGTTGACGTCGAGACGATCAGTGTTTTACGAGAGCGATATTGTTTGTGACGAGGAATCGTAATAATAATAATGATAATAATAATAATAATAATATCGAGGAAATTCGGAAAATCTGTGCGATATGTAGTGTCTTTTTGTCTTGAGTTGAGGAGAGGGAGAGAGTAGAGAGAGACGTTGATTAATCGTAAAAATAAAGATGATCCGGTGTCTGTGCGGCTATGTAGGGTTGCGTGGCAGAAGAAAATGTCGTTAATCACAGTCAATCTTTTTTAACCTCTCACTATCTTATACTCCGGTGCTCTTGCGCTCTTCGTCCTCTTCTTCTTCTTCTTCTCTGTGTAGATGTGTGTGGAGAAAAAGAAGATACTGAATTCGCTTTTTATAACGAGTCGTGCGTTAATTTACATAAATTTCCAACGATATGTAGCATGTGTAGATTTTTCTTTCTAATGTATATGTTTCCGTAGAATTTAATCGCCTGGCTTTATATTATATACCACGAATTATTTCATTTTGATATTCAAAGTTATTTAGATTTTATGCACGTATTATTAAAGCTTTCATTAAACATACAAGCTCCAAAATCCAGTATCAGTTTACAACTTCGTTTATACTCTATATAAAGCATAAATACAATACCATCATCATTATATTTACAATATAACGACGCGTCCACATAACTCCAGATATACAGTTACGCAAAACTCGCAAACCAAAAAAAAAAAAAAAAAATGTCCCATATCCACGGGATGTTTTATCCATTAAGCGTTTGCGCGCGTCCCTCTCTCGTGTCGTTCCGGAATAAGGCAGGGATTAAAGGCAGATTAACACGCGTGGCTCGAAAGCTCGCGACAGCGATTTTCAATTACAGCTGATTCGCGCTCGCGCACGCGCGCAGAAGCAGAAAAAACGAGAGTGATCGTCATCGCGACTACCGCTCGGGGAAATTCAAAATAAATATATAAACGATGATCGAGCGTATCGCGTGTGCGGATTATGCATCGGCCTAGATGCGATTAGCCGGCACTTGTGTGTGTGTGTCTGTGTGTATGTGCAGTTGATTTTATGAGGGGAAATGCGCCCAGACGGCCGAGAGTTGGGATTTCGATGAATTAGTATAGGTATAGTTGCGTTGAGCTGATACTCGAAAGATTTTAAAAATATGTGTATACAGTAATCATCGCTAGATTTTTTATTTTATAGTGCGCGTACGAATGCGTTCAAAATTTTTTAACGCGTTAACTAAAAATATGGATTGTGCATCAGGATCTCATTTGAATAACATTATGCTAAGAATATAGTTTTACAATAATAGAACGTAGTACTTTAGATGACTGATTATGAGAAATATTAAACTATGTGTATGTATATATAGATATAATTGTACATTATACATTTCTTGCAAGCCCAAATAATCTCTGCAAAATAATTAATTTATCTTCAGTTACAACGTTGATAAGCTGTTTTTGATGACAAGAATTGTTACCAGTTCGTATAATTTGTATAGAAACTTATGGCTTTTAAAATTCTCTTAAAAATATTTACAAATAAATATATTTTCATCATATCGTCGAGGCACTGTAGCGAGCAAATTAATTATTATTATTCTACCTCAGGCAGTTATAGCATGAGTGGCTCAAGCAGCAAGACCAAAAAGACAGTTTTGTCATCGGTATATATGCAATCTGCGCGCAAATTGTGATAAGGGAAATGGAAAAAGGCCTACGCGCCACCTATTTTCGTTAGCCAGAGGCTCATAGACAGCCGGTAAGTTCAAGCGGTGGGAGAAAGGCCAGTACAAAACTGTTTTATTTTACGACTACATAATTATGGCTCGCGCACACTGCGGTAAGGCTAGCAAATTTTTTTTCTATCTCGAATAATATATCTTATTGACAAAACCATAAAAATCACATAACTCAGTTTCTCTCTCCTAATATACCATTTTAATCACAGCATTAGAAAGTTCCCTCCAGCTCTAGTAGCCAATCACTAAATAAGAAATCTTTTTTTAACCAGCCAAGAACACATCCCTGGGCGAAAATAAGCTTTATGTACACATATACCAGGGCTATTCGGTAACTGGTGCGCGAGGGCGCGTTCATGCCGGCTGAATTTATCGACTACAGTAGCAGTAGCGCGTCCCCTGCGTCACTACATAAAATAACCGTAAAACTGGCATTTTTAACGGATATTTTTTCTGATTATGTCCCCTGGAAGCATTTTTTTCTTCCTCGCTGCTGCTTTACGAGTCTTCGGAGGCGACTCGCGCACGCGCGTATATAAGTATATATACGTCACACGCGAGACCCCCGCGGTATACCTGAAGCTTAATTCACAATAAAATTTGCAAATACGAAGGGAGGAACCGTCGTTAAAAGGTGTACAAAGAAAATTTGTTATTCAAAGAATTACGTTTTTTCTTTTAAATATCGAATTAGAATGTAAGTAGTAAAAAATTAATAGTATATATATTACTTCATAAATTAAACATTCAGTAGATATATACCATTCCAAAATCTTATACTCACCGCATCGTCCACCAACGAAACACACCCTAAACATCGCTTCAAATCCGTACAATTCTTTACTCAACTCTCTAAAACCATCAAACTCCAACGGCGTTTCCCATCCAGCATATAGCTGCAACAGCGCAACTACGTGGCAACATCTAAAAGTGCGCACAGAGGCGCGGCCGTTTCACGAGATACAAAAGTGTCCATTAATGCAATCAACGCAGTATAGCACGGAGCGCGCCACAAAAGCTCCTCTTTCGAAACGACCAGTATAGCCCTCTCGCCAAAAAGCTCGCGTATGTGTGCGCGCGCGCGCGCGTACGTTGCAGGACGACCCTAAAATCTCTCGCTTTCTTCGCTGCCTTAAAGGGAGCACGCGCGCGATCGTAGGGTCGGCCGTTAAAAAGCTCGCCGCCGAGCTTTCGCTCGGGTTAAGGCGACGTAACTGCTGCGAGTGCCTGCGTATATAGCTCTTTGGCGTTTACGCGATGCAGCGCCTGCGACTCATGAGAAAATCCCGCCGGGAGCTTTATTCCGACAGTATAAGGGAACGACGTTGTATGTGTGTGTGTATGTGAGTGAGTGTGGAGGTGTATGGATATAGGAGGCTGACCTCTCGTTGTACCAGAGCTTGTTTCTTCTTTCGACGGAAGCTATTTTGTTGGCGTTGTCGGTGTAGAGGTGTTTATTTTTTTCTTCACAAGTTGAGGATTTTGTTTTTTTAAGGAGTATACCTGTATAGAACGAGGATGCCGATACTCGTGCTTGACGTTTGAGTGACGTGGGAAAAGTTTCTTTATTTCTTGGCGGCAAATATATGTTTTCTCGGCTATGCGTTTTTATTTTTAAAAAATGTATACATGACTTCACTAAACATAACAGGTACAGGTTAATATTGTAAATTAGGTTTTTCTGAATTATTCATATTTTATTATATTTATATGTATTTAAATTAAAAACATATAATACTTGTAATTGAAATGACAAGGAAAACATAGAATAACAATTCGAAAGGTCAATTTAGTTTGACGTTGGAAAGTGGTTTATAATCGAATACAATTTCAATGACCTTTTCGTATAACGAATCGTGGACAATTTTGGTACTGTGTAATAGCTTCCGAATCCAATCTTTGCGGTTCTCGCGAAACTGACATTCTAAAACCTATTTTCGTCGTAATAAATGAAAACGAGTTTATCTGCTTTAAAGCGAGAATCGTTACCTATATTGAAAATGTGTAATAATCGCTTTTGTATTATTTATGAATGTATGTCTTAATTGTACGTAAAATGTAAATCTACTTTCCGTAATAACTTGCTATCTTTTCACTCCATTCACCCACCCCCATTCAACATTCAACAAACCAAAATAAAAAAACCAAGCTCTCTCTCTCTCTCTCTCTCTTCAAACCCGTCAACCCTAACGAGTCGCTCCAATCGTACATACCGTCATCCTCTCACCTACAAACAGACACTCCGACAGTATACAGCACTCTGTCAAATCGATGTAAAGGCGGACGAGATGTCGAGTGTAACGAGGTTTGCCGTTATACCGAACAGCTCTCTCTCTCTCTCCATATCCCCTATACTGTTGCATCTCCCTCCGCTTTTCCGACTCTCGCGCGGCTGCAACGTTACAGCTATACGCATGTTTAAGTGCGGCAGAACTTGAACGTTAATGCTCCCCGATATCGCGCGCGCGCGTGTGAGGGTGGATCGACTCGTGATGGAATTAGTCCCTTGCGCGCACGCGTCATGCATTTCGCATGTGGGGAGGCTATAGGATCTGCGTCAGGGCAAGGAAAGAAGTCGCGCTGCCGTTAATTATACCTGTTGATTGGCGAGGGTGGATGCGGCTAATGGAGCTTTGAAGGGTTCGATTTTCTTGTTACGTGAGGTGGCCTGTGTGATCTGATTTTTATTGTTTGCTGAATGACGTGACTTTTGACGTTGTGATTTATTTTGAGAATGAGAAACGGTATTTTAGGGTAAAAGATAAAACATGTATTTACATGCATTATTATAGGCTATATTCTTTGACGATGAATTTATGGGCTCAATTTAAAGAGAAAAAAAATTATAACGTATGGCAAAATTTCTTACGAGTTGTAATTAAAAACAAAATTAGACTTTTTTTTATAAACGATATTGTAACGGGATGAAACTTTGGCAAGCGAAGGAAAATCACAAAAATATACGTAAGCCGTTTGAAAATCAGACGAGTGTCTTAATCACAGATCCAACTCTCCGATGCCTTGCTTCTCTTATTCCTGTCTTTTCAATAGGAAAATTTCAATCCCTATCGAATTTCCCTATTTTTAATAGTACAAAACATTCGTGAAAGTCTTCTAGGAATTTAGTATAAAGTTAAAATTAAAATAAAATAAAGAATATAGTTATTTTCTGAACGTTATTAAGAGAATATTAGAACAGATGATTGTGATACACGCGGACACCACATTAAGTAGCGTCTTTTAATCTACATATAAGTGAAGCAAGTAGTCTGTCAGTATTCAGTATGCGAAATCGGTCGTAGTAGTATGCTAGTGAAGATAGATGGCGCATAGGCGTTTTTTGGTTTCCATCAACAGTTTCTGCCCATACAGTGCATATATAGCAGTGTACCACCTATATGACATAATATAGCCTCGTTATATGTCTGCTTGGGCCACTCATGCATAACTACCTTAATCTTTTTTGAACCATTTAATGTTTAATAGTACATTATGCAACAAGGGACTAAAGTCGAGACTAAAGTCGTAGATTATTTGCGGGAATAAAGTTATTTTATTCCCGCAAATGCGGGGAAAAAATATACGAGGGAATAAAATGCCACTTTAGTCCCGCTTTTCAGGGAATAAAGTGGCTATTGTAGTTCAGTCGTGAATAGATTACTTAAAATAAGTTTGTATTTTATATCATCGCTCATCTCTTTGGGTATCTATGGAGCAGAGAACCTTAACTCTCTGAAAAATCAAAAATCAATAAAGTATTATCAAAAATATACCTGTTTTGTAAATGTTGTACCTAAATTAGAACAAAAATGCTCGAGTTACAATCTCTTGTCCTTGTCTCCAAGCTCATCAAACTTAATAATCTAAGATTTAAAATCGTCGAGGATATGGATCGCCCCAAAAAGTATCGTGACTATTCTGACGTATACGCAATGCACAAAATAAAGCGTATACGTTACAATCGCGGCAAATTGAATTCGCCGTCATAAAAACGGTTCTTGTACTTATTATACAAAAATTCGCGCAGTCATCAGGTGAACATTGAACGCTAAACAACTATCCACACCCTCGCCAGCATCACTATACCGAACTTTGCTCAAGCGTTCTATTCGTTCCTCGCGTCGTATCCCTATAGTCCGGCAGCTCGATTTACGCGTACACTCACGCTTACGGGATAAACTTTTGCGAAACATTCTCAATTACCGGCGTGCTTCGTCTCTGTCTCGAGCAGTGGCGTCGAATTCATTTGCGGCTCGTGAAGAAGCGAAGAGATGCTGCTGTAGCTGATGGCTTGTGTATGTGGTGTGAGTGTGTGTGTGTGATGTGCAGAGGTGTCTTAGGTATACAACGATCGATGGCGTGTATATGGAGAAGTTTGCTTCTTCTCGATATATTTAATTGGAGTATTTTTTAATGAATCCACAGTATTAAGTCATGATTTATAGTAACTATTATACATGGATAACGCCAACATTGTTAAAAAATGACCCACTTAGAAACAAAAATAAAGAATCATCTTCACTTCCGATAAAGTGTCAAAGTCGTTGTGGCGCAGCGTCGCGCTTGCGGTCAGCCACCTGTTTGGTCAACTCCTCCGCGCGTCAGGCACTATACGTGTGCGCGAGAGCAGTAACATCATTACTGCTGGGCGAAACGCGAAACGCGAGGAATCCACGTGTGTTAAGCGCATTATCCTAAGGAGCTTATGCAATTGCCGGCTACCCTCCTACTGCAGTCGGAGCCGTTACATACATTACGATTAAAGTCGCCTAATGCTAGCTTTCCTCCTATATATGTATAGCTGCTGTTGCTGCTCCTTGGAACCAGTTCGCGCGCGTCAAACACTACAGTAGGATTAACTCCGGAGCCCGATACATCGATGTGCTTCGTATAAGGCCAGTTGCTACTGGAGGTGCCTGGGGTTAACGCGGTTTAGAGGTTTGGCATCAAGGTGCTACCTGATGGTGGCTGGTGGGGGTCGTGAGAGAATGCGGCAGAGAAATTTCATTAGTTTTGGATTGCAACATTGAGATAGTAGATTTCCTACACTGTAAATAATTCTTTTGCTAATTATTTTTGTAAATGACTGATGGTCTTAAAAGTGAAAAACGAAAGAAACTAATACAAGAGTCTGTAACCGGTTTCTCCTTTTTATAAAACAAAAGTTTTTCAATTCAATCTAATACCGATTAAAAATCCATGGTTAATTCAAATACTTCATTTACTCATCAATTCTCAGCAAGACAAATATTCAACTTTATACATGTAAGCATACCATCAAAAAAATATCTGAAAACGCATCTTACTCCCCTGAAGTTATCGGTAGTTCCACAACTCTCAAGCTCTCTCTCACTCTCTCTCGACTAAAAGACAAACATCGAAACGATTAGAGTTTAAGCAAAGCTCCACTTTACGATGCAGCTCTCGCGCCAACTCTTCGTCTCTCTCGTCGCGCTGCGCTGCATCCGAACCTTTTTCCCAAGGAAGAAACGATGCGAGTTTACTTTGCAAGGCATGGGGAACGAGCTGCGACGCGGAAGGGTAAAACGCCCACCTCTCTCTCTCTCTCTCTCTTCTCCACGATGTGTACGTACCGGAAATCGAAACCCATCCGTCCGATTCCCAAAGTATCTGTCTGCTCGTTCGCACGAGATTGAGCGAGAGCTGCGCTCAAAGAGTTCAGGCTTGCCGTTTGAAGCACGTGTCGCACTTAAATCCAAGCAGAGTAAGAGAGAGAGAGAGAGAGAGGAAGTATTACGCCAACCAGCCGCCCAAAAGAGAATAACTCTCCTTCAGCTCTGGCAAGAGGAACTTTTGCATTTATACGGGCGCATTGATCGATCTACGACGACGAATCAGAGTTCCATTTCTTTAATGGCACTTTTATTTGACTAAGTATTTGGATGTGTGTGCAGCGACGTTATAGCTCGCGTCTCTCTGTTCCTTTAAGGATTCGCGACGTGCCTTTATCTATCTTTATACCGCTTGTTCTTGGAACCGGTGCGGGTATACCCGGAAAATCGGGTCATGCAACGATGTATGTACATAGTATATAGATCCGAGTTTCGGGTAATAAGTTTGATTGCACTTTTTGGAGAGGATAACGTTTTGAAAGAGTTTTATTGGTAGTGAATTTTAATTTAAATTGTGTGTGTGTGTGTGTGTGTGTGTGTGTGTGTGTGTGTACACCTTTTCGGAGTTTCTTGGGAAGTAGTTGAGAGATCGGTATCTTGTTTTCAGAAGCATTTTTGTCTTCGTCCTCATGATGGTGCTAATTAGTTCAGATGAAGAATGAAGCATAAGCCACACGTAAGCCACCATGTACCGGCGAAGTTATCCAGGTGAACAGCTGCGGCAGTGAGTCTCGATATATGATTTATACTGTTTACTGCTGCTTTTAAACGAAAAAAGTGGATGGAAAAATACGAATTTGTACTTTAGATTTGCGAAATGTAATACTATTTCAAAAGAGGATGTAAAAGGGTCTATCATATAGTATTTGAAGTATTACCTTTAGAGCTCTGAACTTCCCATAATTCACACTTTGACAGCCCCATCACGCACTCGTAATATTGCAGATGCGCTGTCTTGTTCAATTCGTCAATAATTCTTGGATCCACCGTGTGATTATTGATCGCAGCGCCATATGATTGACGCACGCATAAGAAAATTGCAAGTATAAGAAGATGGAATTTTATATCCGCCGTTGCAGCGAGTAGTGCAATTTCTTAAGCCGCACTAGTCACTTATATTTAAAAAAATCAAATTTCATACGATTTTTAAACAAGCTATTATTATATCGGTACGTTACCCATATCGAACTTCCTGCATAAAATATAAATATCTCAAGTTTATTTTTTATCTCTATTCTATTATCATAATTTGAATAGCGATAATACAACCAGAAAGCTTCAACAAAATAGACATAAAAATATTCTACAGTAAAATCATGTTCTGTTACGTTCTACTGCTATATTCAAATATGCTTATATCCTAAATATATTGTACGTCATACAAAACAAGTAAATAATGGAAACCAATTATAATGAAATCGTTGGCTCGCTAAAACCCTTAAAAAACTCGTCATCACATAGCCCAAGTAAAAAAACAAGAAACTATTCATGAAAACTCAGCAAACAAGAGCCAAAGCAGGAGAAGCGATCGATACGAAGGCTGCATCATCCTGCAGTAGAAGAGACACACCAGGCACGAGTAGATCCAGAGAGCGCGAACGGCAGGATAACTTTAAGCTCTGAATGGAAGCGACTGGTCATCGGGACGCCGACTATATACTACCACGACTCGCCGACGTTCATGTATTATGGAACGGTTAGTTATCAGACTTACGGAGTAATCCGTTTCCAATAGCTCGACGTATGCTACACATATGTCGGTTCGCTTGCCGATGAATTTTTTCGATTCACCCGCGGAGGGAATACTCGAGTTTGCTTCTCTTCTCTCTCTCTCTCTCTCTCTCTCTCTCTCTCTCTCTCTCTCTTTCTCTCGAGTTGTTCATGATCGTATACTTATTATACTTACGCAAGGAAAGAATCGAGAAACAATTATTTTTTCATAAATCCAAAATATACCTGGCTTATATTTTTCTATAATACGTAACGATGTATTCCGGTACAAGTATAGAGCAACGCGTCCCAAAACTCGTTCCACGAAACATCATAGTCGAATTCAAAATACTCCGTATATATACACAGCCCTTATTTCAGCAGCAGCTTATTGCCACTTTCCGGGGAGAGCAAGCTTTCTTTATTTCCCCCGCGACTTCGATTGACTTCAACAATATACGCGCGTTTGCATCAAGCAAAGTCAACGTATACTATATATAGTATATACAGAGAGGACCAAAAGAGCGCGCGCGGCACTCGCTTAAGTTTAAAATGCAATTTCCCGGGAAAAAGAGCTGCAACGACGACGCAGAGGGACGCAAAGAGTGAGTAACAATCTGCTGCAGCATATGCTCGCGCAAAGGATCCCTCTATATATGCGCGCACAGAGAGAGAGGGAAAGTATAGCGGGAGGCAAACATATTAAGAGCTTGCTGCTGGCTGATATTTTTCTCGTTTGAGCTGCTGCTGCTGGTGGAAAATTGCTGAAAGAGCCTACTTTCGAGGTAGGAACGAGTGTGTCAAGTGATAATAACGTCTTTTGCTTTGGGGCGTTTGTGTGCGGAGTGTCGAAACGTATGATGTAGCGATGATGACTTATGGTATGAATTCTACGCATAAGCTTTGTAT
>UCQR01092160.1:10387-23529 GCA_900474235.1 Cecidostiba semifascia | reverse complement strand
TTACAGGGGGGTGGGAGAGGGGGGAGAAAGAGAGAAATTTCTGCAAACGAAAAGGGGTTGCGCGCGCGCGGAAGCTCGGCGAGAGAGAGAGCTATCCGCGGCGGCGGCGAGTTTCTATATTTTGTTCTACTTGAAACTTACGAAATGAATATCTAACGATATTGGCTCGAGCTCGGACGAGGAACCTGCAAACTGACGGCTCTCTCGCTCTCTCTCTCGGTCCATATGGGCCGGAGTAATTTTGCAGCTTTCGACGGAAAAACAGAAGGACGCGAAAGAGAGAGAGAGAGAGAGAGAGAGAGAGAGAGAGAGCAAATATTCCTGCTTATATATTTCAGGCTCACAGCACGTTTTTTTTTTGCTCGCGATTTCACTCAAGAATCTGAGAAGCGACTATATATACCTCTGCGTTTAATCACCGGAAAAATCCGCGTCTTCTTGCGTTGATTTGGCACCGAAGGCAATATATAACCCTTTCAGTTTTACGATTCGCCCGAGATTTTTTATACCCGCAATAACACGGCTCAAATATTCCCCTCGGACGCGTACGGGAGTATTTTTATTCGCCGCTTAAAAGTATGTCCTCAAGCTCTTTTATTTCCGAGTATAACGTACGGCCGACTACTCTCGGACGTACTGTATCGAGAGACTTTCGGAATCGCTCTTTGGATTCGGTATGTACGCCTCCTCCGACTGTACAATAAAGCAAATCGACGTCGTTCGCGCTGTCGCTGCCAATATCGCGCTTATTCTCGAATTCGCGCGCGCAAGCAAGTCTCACACAGATAAAACATAGCGGGCCGTTAGTCTGTCGTTCGACACAATGGCAGCGAGAGAGACAGTATAGTATACGCGCGGACTTTATAAATAGAAGCGCCGTCGCCGCCGCGGCTCGTTCCGTCAATCGCTCGTTCTAAAAATCGTCGAAGACGTCGTTCGGATTCTCTCGGCCGAGGAAGAAAATCTGGGTCGCCTTTGTCTCCGCTCTCTGGTCCCCCCACTCCGTCGACTTTTCTCGTGACGCGAGTAGCAGAGAGCTGATGCATGCACCTAAAATCTCAAATTAAACGAGTACTCGCGCGCGCTCGCGCCGACTGAGCGGAACAAAGTTCCGTCAATGACAATAACGCCAGACATACTCTTCAAGGTCCGATCGATGTGCTGCATGCATACATATCAGCGAGTAATAGAGTGAGTCTAATACTCGCGAAAGCGCCGCTGATGCACGGACGTGTTGTTATCAATGCAGCGTTACTGCGCGCGAATCGCTCTCTCTCTGATGCGAGAGCTTTTCGATTTTTTCATAAAATTGCGTTTATCGACGTTGATAACGCATGCCAACTGCGCATTAATTGTCATCTTTGATTAATGTCGCGATTTGACTTCGAACGCAATATTGGAGAAATTCCAAATGATATCGTTAAATTTAATTGTATATGCGTGGTACAACTATTGTCCATTTACAAAAATAAGCTCTTCGCGAGTAGCCAAATATTTTGTCGCAGATAAAAAAGCGCGTGTATTGTCATAATATGTAAATATGTTACGGAAAAATAGAGCAGTAGTCGAGAAAACATAAAAAGCGAATGGCACTCTCGTGTGTATAGATAATCTCTTTGCAAAAGCGAGCGCACAGCATATTGAATAATCCGCGCGTTGTAAGCGCGAAAAATGTTGCACAAGCCGCGGGTAAGCTCTGTCGGAGAGCATTAAGCCTTTCGGGCACTTATCGACGCGTAATAAATACCCACTCGGTTGCCGACTAATCGACTTTATGGCACAAGGCGCCCCGATGCTATCGAGGACTATATGCTCGTTCTCTTTCTCTCTCTCTCTCTCTCGCTAATATTTGCCAAATCGACCGACGGAGAGCAGTCTAGCTGAAATTATCATTTCTCGTTCTCTCTCTCTCTACTACTCGATCTTTTTTCTCTCTATTTATTGCTGTATTTATGGACTCGATGTACGTATATACACGGCTGAACGTATGCGCACCGTGTGCGACTACGCCTTATCGCTGCGAATTATCAACTGGAATCTCGCTCCTATCAGAACAAATAACGCCCGGGTATAATGATATATCGGCCGTATATAGCAATATGGCCGACAAGTAGCCTTCGAATGCTCGCGAACTCTCTCGCGAGTGTGATTTAGCGCGGCGTAAGCAGACCGACGAGAGTCAATATTGTTTTTCCTCCGTGCGGAGGCGCGCGGGCCTAATGTTTCTCGCGTTATATTTTCTCCGATAAACGTATATTAAACTCGCTTTTACGTGCGAAGGAGGAAAAAGACGACGAGCTTGCAAGACTCTCTCTCTCTCTCCGTGTTTGTGTAATCCGATCAATCATGCACACGCTGGAATTTGCGCTCTTTGAGAAAATATGCGAAAGATCAGCTCATTTGGAGCTGAGAATCGAAGGATGGACGGGAGAGAGAGTACTCACACGGACTAGGTTATTTCTTGATCTGCGGTACATTAGCCAACGTGTTTTGAAACACTCGCCGCGCGTATTTGCCTTGGCAGCCGAGTCTCGCTTTCATCTTCCCTCCTTCTCTCTCTCTCTCTCTCTCTCTCTCTCTCTCTCTCTCTCTCTCTCTCTCTCTCTCTCGCTTTGGTGCTTATAGCTGTACAGGCGTCAGTCCACGCTTTCTCTGTCCCGGGAAAAAGCTCTCCTCTTTTCGAAGAGGCACGGCTAATTTGCAGGCTGATCCTCCCCCTGATATACGTACGAGGCGCCTGTATCAACTCTGCTGGCTGACAGTCGCGCTCGGTAATTCCGATCTTCTCTCGCGACGACTCTCGCGGGTTACAATAGCAGAACGTCTTGTACACTGCTAGCGCAGCTCTTTAGCGTGTCTCAAAGCGAGCTTTTGATACTTTGAAGTGGTCATTGTACGGCTTTCTCTCGCGCCTGCTCTCGATTTACCCGCACTATATACTCGCATACCTACACTTGTCTTCTTTTTTCTTCTTCCGCGTAGTCGTTGCGAAGCTTCTCTGAGCTTTTTGAAAAATGAGCTGCTAGGCGTAATTAGCGTTGAATATTTCGAGAGATTACTTTAATTAGCTTGTTTCAAAGAGTCGCTCCCTCTCTCGTCGTTTCTGCGTAAACAAATTCTGCGAACGTACAAGCAGTCGCGAAGACAAGCTGTATACACATCAACGAATTCCGTTCCATTAATTCCAAACGAACTTGAATAAGCTACGTGCTGCATCTCTATTTATCGATATCGCTTATTTTATCGCTGGAAACTCGTCTTTTTTCTCACGAGCATTAGCCGGCGCTATACGGCGACAAGCGTTTATTGTCGCAGTCAATTAAAATACGATCGGCTGTGCCATGACAATAAAGTTAGCTCTCACTCTCTGTCCCTCTCCTTACACAGCAAAGAAACATCGCCGGCGAAAACTTTTTCATCCTGTCTCTCTCTCTCTCTTCTTCTTCTGCTTTGATGCTCAGCCGAACAATGGGAGCTAACGACTCTGAGCCGGTCTGCTCTTCTCCCTCCAATGCTCGCTTTCCAATAAAGACATTATTATATCCGCGAAGCAAATGCTTATCGTCGTCGTCGTCTTCGAGGACCTCGATCGCGAAAGAGCCAAGGGGTTGAGAGAGAGAAGGGCCTTGACGATTATCGGCTTTTGGCGAGCAAACGATTTCGCTCCATCGACTGGCTGCGTTAGTCGCGCGAAAAAGAGCGTCGACGAGGGAGAGAGAGAACCGTTATATTGGCTCTAAGGAGGATACTTATCGAACTCTTAACGTCCTCTCACCCCGTGTCTTTTTATCGCTCGGTAGCTCCTTTTCGCGCACTACTTCGCGAGTGTTCTCTCACCTCGGCTTTGTTTGAGGATCTCGAGTGCGCTGTGGGGCGTCTATATATTTCTCGATCAGGAGCTAATCGCCGCAACTATGCGTTTAAAATCCCCGAGCACGAAAGAGAAATAAACAATCAGCGCGATTGTATATACCGACGATGGAACGCGCGAGAGTTAAATTGGCAAAGACACGACGTCGTTATATAGCCACGGGCCGCCCCCGCTTTCTGATATGTGTATGTATGTGCATATATACGTATATACCCCTTTAGTTTCCGCGGCCAGCTTCTTGTCGCGTTCCCTCTTACTCATTTCCACCTCTCTCCCTCTCCTCACGCGGGCGGCGGTTATTTTTGCACGCGCAGGCAAATTGGCTTCGCTCTCGCGCGGCCGCCGGGTTATTTACCCTGCCGATAAATATACGATAATGTTATCGCGCGCGACAGTCGCTGCTGCTGCTGCTGCTGCTGCTGCAGACGCGCGCACGAATATTTTCCGAATCGCAATTGCAGTGGGGGAGTCAGTCGGTATATACCAACACAACCAAGACGAAGACGGCGAGACGACGCGTTCCGCGGCTTTAACGGCCCGTACGGTCCGAAAGTTTGAGATGCCGCCGACTTTTGCTAAATATAAAGCCGGGTAGTCCACGAGCGAGTTCGGCTTCGCCCAAAGATTAATGAACGGCGCGTTAAGCGAAAAAGCGTCATTTCGCACTACACACATACAGCGCGACGCGACTGCCGAACCTCTCTCTCTCCCGTGTTTTTCTTATTGCTTAGACACGAGACGCGCTTGGCTCGCTCCACTCGGCAAAGAAACGACAGAGTCCTTGGGTCTAATGATTCCTCGCTCGCTCGCTCTCTCTCTCCTCCGTCTGTCTTGTATATTTAGCGGGATTCCATTGATTCTCGTGCGTATGTGTGTGGGTGACTTTTTAAAATCCCGTCGCTCCCTCAGGGTTTACCGTGCGAGGGTGAAAAAAAAGAGAGGCCGAGCTGCTATGGTCACTCGGATGCTCTCCGTCTCTGTCGTATTACGGAGTGTATAGAGAGAGAGAGAGAGAAGCGCCGGTAGGTACAAACACGCGTGTTCCCGTACGAGCGCTACACATGTAAACGCGGTAGGTACCGCTTTTACTCGGGGTCCCACGTGCCGGCGCGATTAAGCCCGAACACTGCCTACATAACGAGCTCTCTCTCTCTCTGTGTCTATACATACGCGCGTATATAAAGCTCCCTGGCTCTCCAAAATAATCGACGCCCGAGAGAGTGTGTTTCCAATGGCGATAACTGATTTTTTCTCTCCTCTTCATCAGCGCGCGCGCGCGCGCGAGGCAAGAGTTAATTATTCGTTGAGAGTCGTCTCGTCTCGCGCGGTTTATATACGCGTGCTGCGCACCGAATATCCGCAGTTATTATATAGTTTATGACTAAGATGACGGATCGACTAATTAAAAGCAGAAAAGCCAAGAGAGTAGTGAGTGCAGTATATTTTACAAAAGCTTTATAGCCATCGAAATTCATCACTTATTCACATAAAAGTCTATTAATGTTTAATTCGCCGGAAAAGAGCGAGAATAATAATAAATCTGAAAGGAAGGCGCGTTTTGTTTTTGTTTGTCGCGTGTCATTTTTGCACGCTTGCGCGCGGCGCGGTTATGAAACGTGTGTTCGTGTATATAGTTGAAACGCGATATCTCATCAAAGATACAAAATTAGAAGTCGCTAATCGAGAGTGAAATAAATGACACGCGAATACAGCAGCAGAGAATAAACGTTATAGGTAGTATCAATATATAGAAGCATATATCGCGAGAGATTTAATATCCTCACCTCTCTATCCTTGGCCTGCAGCTCCTGCTCGTGATTGCTGTTGGGCGTCCGCCTCGGATTGTTGGCGTCTTCAGGCTGCTTCTCGGCATTTTGGGACAATTTCTGTCCCTCAGTCTTGGAATTCCGATCGGTCGCCGCGAAGAGCTGCTCCTTCAGCGTGGTCACCTCCTTTTCCGCTAAGGTAGCTCTCTGCAGAAGAGCAGAAGAAAACAAAGCGGTCAATCAGGCTGTCTATTCGTGAAACGTATATGTATACATCATATAATTAAAAAAGAAAACTGACTGTTTTATGGCCCCTTGTAAATTAGCGGCTACATACATCGAGATCAAACGACTCTCGATCTCGGAGCAAATTTTAAGCGAGCTGAGGCTCGAAATAGCCAAACACCGATGACTCGCCGCGCGTTATTGTCGCGCCTATATGCGATCGTAACACACAATCGAGGGGTCGTATATAGTGTGGCGCAGCGGTGGCCTTTAATACGGCGCGAGAGGCAACAACTCCGCGTAAATTTTCCGCCTCGCAGGCGATTCGGGAATTAGCTGCAGGCGGAGCGAGCCGTGTCGAGAGAAAATCAATCAATTCGCTGCTGCTACTGCCTTAGGACCTAGTTTCTCGCGTGAATTAATGTCTAGGCAGAAAATAGAATAAGAGCTCGATCGTTTAATTATAACGCTTTGTGTTATTCTCTCTCTCTCTCTTTCTCTCGATATAAATTTACACAGAGAGAGGGCGCGGGATTTTCAAGCACGAGGGGATATAAGGAAATCCAGGTAAAACAAGGGCAGCAGCGCATAGTGTGATTGAAAAGCTAAATGTAAATGTTGCTTTATCGGCTTTATGTACCGAGCTCGTTTTTTCGCGTCGATGAACTTTATGAAGAGCGGCGACAAATAGAGAGAGAGAGAGAGAGAGAGAGAGAGAGAGAAAGAGCTAAAGTTTTCGCAATCTATATCGATACAGGTTTTATTTGCGGAGCACTCTGCAATTGAAATTACCAATAATAAAACCGCACATTCCCTCTTGCCGCGCGCACCTCGCGGGAGGCGCTTGAAAGAAAAATCAAACAATGGAATAAATATACAGGGGAAAAAGAATTGCCGGGATGAATAAAACAATGGCGTCGGCTACAGTGCGGTGTGGTCGTGTGTATCGGGCGAAGAGAAGGAAAAGCCCGACAAACCGAGCCTTTGCGCCCAATAGGAAGTATCAATTTTATCGCGGCAGAAGAGAGGGACATGAAAGGGAATTTGAAAATCTACGCCCTATAATTATGCAGCTTTTTTTTACTCCCACGCTTTTCGCCTGCCCCTTTCGTTCGCTCGCTCACAAAACCGGCGAGAGAGAGAGAGAGAGCTTTGTCGATGTTCCGTGGAGATCGGAGAACGAGGAGGAGAGCGCAGAAAGAGAGGAAGTGGGGGTTGGAAAGATAGAGAGAAAGCAGCTCGTACCAAAGGCGGGGATTACCTTTTTAAACTTTCCCCATAAAGTATCTAATAAATATTGCTCGCGGGCTCGTTGTTCTGCTCGGCCGGATATTAATTATAGATGCTTTTATATTCAAAGTAGCCCTGGCGCCCTGCTCGCCAGCTCTCTTTTACTCTTTCTTTTTCCTGCGCGCGCTCTCTTTAAGCTCGTATACTTTCTCTCTTAGGCATTCATCGGAGGACTCGCGTGGAAACACGAAAGCGCGCGAAAGCTCATCCCCCGATGCATATACGTGTATATATACCTATATACGCTACAACGCTTACCCTCTTTCTCGTTCTGCACTGTCTTTCTCCTCGTTTCTCTCTTTCTCTCATGTGCGGTCGTGATGGCGCTTCATTCGAGTGTGGGACACAATACGCGATAAACTGACCAGCGCGAGCATCGATCCTCCGGCGAGAGATCAAGTGCTTCCGTGCTACTCTGCATATACGAGAGTGTATATGCGCGCGTGTGTGTGTGTGTGTGTGTGTGTGTGTGTGTATGAGGCACTTGACGCGCTCGATATGCGGACGCCTCGATGCGCCCGTCGACATTCATAAATGCTAATTCCTTTTGCAGCCGCGACGAGCTGCATTTATCGGCTCTAATTCGCCTCGTCGTTTAAATCTCGAAAGCTCGGGCGCGCTTTTTATTCAAGCTCTCGCGCCTTTTTTTTGCAAACTTGGTGCGACGGCGCTGTAGACGCGAGAGCAAAAAGAAAAAAAGGCGATAAATTGTTACAATTAGCTATACTCTGATACTTTAAGACGTTTATCTTATCGAGATGTATAATCTCCGCATGATAATTGACTTACGCAATCAATCGCGAATGCAGAGCGATGCGAAGTTTTTTTTTATGTAACAACGGATACACTCGACGAATAAAAAGTATAGGAGTCGTCGTGATATTTTCCTTGGAGAGAAAAAAAGAGCAAATACGGCTGTTAAAACGTGCAAACGAGCGAGCTATTACGGTGGTTTTTTTCCTTTTTAATAAAGCTGATCGATTCCCCCGCCACATATGGCGGCGGCGGCGGCGGCCGGACTAATCACGAAATTGATTTACACCGGCAGTTATCAGCGTTTGGAAATCTCGTCTATGGCTGAGGTCGAAAAGGGAAAAGGGCGAGGGCAAACTGATAAAACGGTGAATAATTCAGGAATAAATTAATGCGGCATAATTCAAAAGCGACAGGAACTCGCGTGCCGCTCGTGCGTATATATAAAGCTTGATTCGATCGAGGGCTTTCATGGCGCTCTCGTGAGCGCGTATCGATCTCTCGCGACTGGACTGTATATGTATATACACAGCACGCGGACAGTTATATGAATCATACAAATATGTGGGCGCTCGATCCGATCGCTTCGCGCCAAACCAAGAAGCACAGGCAGAGAGAAACAGAGAGAAAGGGAAAACGTATGAGCGAAACGAGAGATGTATATATAGAGTATAGAGAGCAAGAGTAGCTCCGACATTCACATGTACGTACACGAGGAGAGACACACAATGATCGTGCCAATGCGGCTATAGTAATGACCCATTGTTTCCTGCAAAAAGCCTTGACGATGTTATCGATAATTACGAAATGATACGGGAAGCGTAAATACATATCCGCGCAGCGAGCGAGTAATACACGGCCGCGTGTTCTCCATATATGTATATACCTATATACTCCTAATACACTGACTCGTATCGATAGTCGGTGCGCGGCGGCGGCGGCGGCGGCAACGCTACTCCGCATCCGGCGAATATTTGTCACGTGGCCTCTCCTCGCGATGGAGACGTAAGAAGAACTGACAGCTTGTATTCTTCGTCGATTTATCTTTACGACTCGGCAGCATTACGCTATAGTTTTTTTTTCCCCACTGTGTGTTTTGTTTTTTCTCATTCTCTCGTCTCGCGCATTTTTGCTGAAGACGTCCGCCGGAAGCCGCACACACATACACACACACACGCATAAAACAACGAAGTGTAAATTACATCGGATCGTTATTATTTTTCTATCCTCGTTGTTGCAGCGCGTCTGTTTTTTTCTTTTTCATCGGCTGAAATTCGCGCGCGATGATGATATCTCGAAAATCACTCGTCGCCGCTCGATTATTCGAATGGTTTTTAACGCGCGAGAGCTGGCATAATAACGGCCGCGTGACGACAGGCGACTGAATGACTGCCGGTAATTATTTATTATGAATAAAAAATGTCCGGTTTATAATCTGCCGGGAGAAATCGCGGCGGCCGGGTTTATAGGGAAATTTCGCGTGATTTTTGATATTGAGCAATGAGCGCGGCGTATAAGGGCGAGAGCGGTCGGACATAATATACAGATATATTATATGGGGCCACGTGAGCGCGTAGGTACACACATTGATGTGAGATTAACGAGGAGAACGCGGCCCGTTGGCGTCGTTCGCCGGACGATATTTTACTGCCGAATTCGTAATTACTTTAATTGGTTCCAGATGCTAATTAATGACCTAAACATATGCCGCGCTGTATAGATCAAAAGCCGATAGCTCTGCTGCTGCTGCTGCTGCTGCTGCTGCTACGAGAGAGAGAGAGAGAAAGAGAGAGTACGAACTATGGCGTCAGCACCCCGCGAACGAACGCCCATGTGTTTGTCATTACAAACTCGACGATGATGTTATCGTCGCTTTACCGCGCTCGCGCGCTACAAACGTCCGCGGCCAGCGGCCGAGAATAAAACGGCAGATTGAACGATTGTATAAAGCTACCTGAGTCAAATTGCTTAACCGATTAATCACTTTGCCGGCGAGTCCTGGAAATTATTGTTTTCGGGAAAATTTCCGTCCCGTTCACTTTGGCAGTCGCGGAAAAACGAGAGATACGATCGTTCTCCGAGGCTAGTCGTCGCTATTAAACTTTGCGTCTATAGGATACTCGAGCTATTTTTTCGCTCGATCGGCTCTGAAAGGCTGCAATAATAGCCTGAGTATAGTAGACGACGGCGACGAGGAGGAGATAAAAGCGATTCGAGAATCGAGTAGCGAAGATCGGCTGCGGGGGTCATTATCGCGGCGAGCGGAGAGTAGTAACGACCAGAGCGAAGGTCGACTCGTGAATGGCGAACGGGCATCTATATCATTAGGAGAGCCGCGCAGCTACCGACCGGCAGCAGCAGCCGACGATTCGTCATCTCCTTGATTCGTCTTCTATTCGCGAGAGAACGCATTACCCCGACGCTTGATCGAGAGCTCGTCGGTCTGCTGCCGCCCGATATCAATTTCACCTGTGCTACTGCGCCTCCTAGTTTTTTTTTTACCATTTTAATGGTAGCTCGCGGGTCCAAGCCTTTCGATTACCACACTTAATGACAGAACGGTGGATAGGTTTTTTTGTTCGAATTAAATTTTCGCAAAAACTATTTCGAGAACTAGCCGATCAATTTTGCCGCAGCCGCGGTGCAATAAAAAGCGTGTGGTACACGAAGAGAGTCATGTGCGTTACATAAAGAATGCCGAGCATCGTCGTGGTCGCCGCTGACGAGAGACGTAGCGCAATACACAAGCATATCGCTCGGCTGCGATGCCAGCTGCTACTGGCATGTTAAGCAGGACGCGCGCGTTTGTCTTTCTCTCTCTCTCTCTCTCTTTCTCTCTCGCTTGCTCTGCTGCTTCGAGACGTATGTGATCGACGCTCAAGGGCATGGTTGAGCGAATATCAATTATAATGATTATGCCGCGCTGCATCGCGATTGAAGCTTTGAATTATTTTCGTTGGCAAATATTTGTTGCGACTCTGAACTTGGCACCGATAGACTCGCGACGTTTACTAGAGACACTTTTCAACTATGCGATCAGACATTCAAGAATATTAATTATTTGTTTTTCAAAAATATTATAATAATAATAATGATGTTCGCTAGATTGTACGGCAAGTCGAAAATAGTCGAGCGGAGGCTAATTTTCTGCTATTTCGAGAGAGCTGAGGTAAAATTTTCGAAAGTTCAACTATACTGATGCGGAGAAGGCAATTAGCGTATTCAAAGAGGGGTATCAATTTCGCTTCGGATTCCACTTAATCGTATTCTCGAGCAGTGACGCGTCCCAAGAGCAGTTCACGGGAGTCTTCGTTCCGCGGCTTCCCGAGAAACGAGAAGACGAAGCAAAGCGAAGGCGATGGAACTCGGGGAAGAAAAAGAGAAGAGACCGAGAGGCTGCTGCAGCAGCAGCATCTGTAGAAATAGCCGAGCTTCTTATTCTTCCTGTTGGCGAGAGAGTGAGAGAGAGAAAGAGATACCGAGACACAGAAAAAAGAGAGCAGCTATACGACCGCGCCCCAATGGTGGGAAATCCTCAACCTTGACTCTATCTTTTCTTGCTCTCTGCCCCCCTTACTTCCTTCCTTATACACATGACCGCTATCTCTCGCGCTCTTTCTGCTATATGTATATACTATAGCTCGCTAGCAGCTCTTGCCTATATACTCTGCCACTTCTTCTTTACACGGTCATTACGATTAATCGATTGATTGATTAACAGCTGGGAAATTATGCGCGAACAACTTGCTTTATAAACTTTGATTGAGCCAGAGGCGAATCGTTTGTATTTTAAATTCGTATAATGGCGCATCAGGCCGTAATTGCGCTCGTGCAAAGTGAAGCTTTGATGAGATTGCATAAAAAATGGGGCGAGATACGCGTGGGATATTGCATCGATTTCGCGGAGCGGCGAATAAATCAGGAACAAAGTGTGCTGAGTTTTTGTATGACGCGTGTGAGAGAGGGAGCGAGTCATTATCAAAAATAATGTGCATTTGCGTCGTATTTCCGAGTACAAAGGAGCCTTCGGAGAACGACGATAATTCAGGCGTCGCCGAGTGCGCGCGAGAGAGCGAGAGAGAGAGAGCAAAGAGCGAGAGCTGATTCGAAATATACCTACACCCTCGCTCTCTCTCTCGTACGCGCTCGCGCCAAGATATGCAAAAGTATCGTTGGCGGTTCGCCACGAAAATGCGACGTTAGGGACGCGCTCGCGCACAGCAAAGGGAAGAGGAGCAGAGCGCGGCAGCTAAAGAGCAAGATGGATAGAAAGAGAGAGAGAGAGAGAGAGAGAGAGAGAGAAGCAAATGCCTTATACACCACCACCCTCTGTTATAATCTCCCGTGGGAGGGGGAGGAACGGATCAGCCGGTTATGACTGCGGGCTCTGCGCCGCCGCCGTTGCTGTGTGTATACTTTTTTTTTCGACGAGAGACGGCCGCGATATTTCAAATTTTCTCATTACACCGCGAGGTGCGAATGATCCCTTGCGCTACTTGCTCCGACGTCGTCGTCGCCGACGCCGCCACCAATCACACCCCCCGGCCACCCTCTGTTCAATCTCACACCAACCAGCCATCAGAGAGCGAGAGCGAGATAGAGAGTGAACCCCTCTTCTGTATTTATTATTAAGATATCGACCGGGCCTAAGCCTCGCTCATTCTGGAATATTTGCATCCGACACACTCTATATTCTCCACCGCCCGAGCGCGACACCCCTTTGTATTTTATATACATAATACACCTCACGGCGACGTAAAAACATAACCGATATTCAATAATATACCCCGGGCCGTAAACATTTTTTACGATTTTTTTCATTTCTCGGGCTTTTTTAATTCAAGCTCCCACGCGCTACTCGTAAAAGCGTCGCGTGCACTTTGTTTTTCTCCGAGACGCGCATCACGAGGAAATTCTCAAAAGGCGCGCGTTGAGAAAGAGTTGGAAGGGAGAGAGAGAGAGAGAGAGAGAGAGAGAGAGAAAGAGCACACACCACCAGATGTAAATTACGATAATCAATTGCTCCTCTAGAAAGAGAGCACGCGGAGCAATTGATCCTCCCGCTGTACTCCTCCTCCTTCTCGAGAGCTTACATGCGTGCGTGCGACATGTGTTACTCGATTTTAACGAGGGGAAGAAAATCTGTTTCTAAGGTTCATCGACCGGGAGCCGAGTAGTAAAGTTTATACGACACACAGACCGATCTCTCGCGTAGTCTACGCGACACGTGTTCCCAC
>UCQR01092071.1:0-12341 GCA_900474235.1 Cecidostiba semifascia | reverse complement strand
CCATGAGGTTATCCAAAAGCTCGTCCAAAGTGAATTTCTCCAGGAGTCCACCATCGTCGCGGAACCTGTAGTCTGCATTCGTCCAGGTACTGAACTTCTCGAGGATGTAGGCGGCAAGACCAGCCGGTGAATCGGTAAGTGCGGTACCTTTGGTAACAAAATTACATGATAAACAATACGTAGCAGACACTTTTCGTGCGTTGAAAAGAATTTTTACTTACCAACGGTGTCAGGTTTAGTAGCCTGGATATGCATGTAACCGGTTTCTTCGAGCAATCGGCTGAAGTGATAGGACAGAGGATACATCTTTGAATGATACTCGTTATCTACAACCAGAGATGGGATGTAGGCACCGATCAACGTCAAGAAATGAGCCTTTGGCGAGTCGATTATGCACATATTCAGATGAGCTCCTGTGACCCTGCAATAAAGATAATAATATCAAATAGATTCATTGAGATATGCTTTTAGTACGAGTAATGTAAAAATGAAGTATCGCTCGTACTTTTTGGGATATAGTACAGCCATGTTGGCAGTGATGAGACTGCCCCAGTCGCCACCTTGAGTGTAGAACTGCTCGAAACCAAGTCTTTGCATCAGGTTTTTGAAGACAACAGCTATCTGGAATATTAAAAAAACAAATTATAATCATATTGTAAGCAATAAATTGACTCGAGTAAACGCTTGTATTAAAACCGTTAATTAAAAAAAATCGGTTCAATCATTACGCTGTGTCCACAATAATAGCAAATAAAAAAGACTCTTAAGCCGGAAACGTTCTTGGAACGACAAAAACCAATGCGCATACTTAGTCTCTTCTATAGCCATAGCAACTTGATTCGTTCAATCAAGAATAAATTAACGCGCTACTTTACAATTATACACCTTCGGTGATTTCATGAGCTTACCTGAGTAGGTCCAAGACCGGGTCTAGCGGCAGCTTGGGAGAATCCGTAGCCAGGCAGAGATGGGATGATCAGCTCGAAGACAAAGTTTTCCTCGGGCTTGGGTGTCGTGAGCATAGGAATGATCTTTTGGAACTCGACGACCGATCCTGGCCAACCGTGGACCAACAAAAGTGGCAGAATACGGACCTTGCGGTCTTTGGGTACCTGGGGTTTCACGTGGTAGAAGTGGATGTCCAGACCTAGAAAGGAATGAAAAAAATATAAATATATTGTTTTTAATAATAGTATTCATATAGTCGATTAATCAATCATGTTGTCTTTTGAAAACAAGATCAGCGATTGAGGCGAACCGGTTAGTGAGTTTATGAGGATGCCATTGACCTGTCCAGAAGGGGGAAATGATGATAGCCTTATAAAAGAGTTGTTTTTTTTTCTAATGCATAGCTAATACAAGATTATTGCTTTACGCACGTTTTGCTTCAAATTCAATCGCGAAACTTTTTCGTAAACATTTCCCTCGTTTCATGAAAGCCTTAGGAATTATTTTCCGACGATAAAAAGTAAATGTAAGAAACTACGAGCTCTAGTATAACTACTGATAAAAACTCTTAACGACACTGTGTCAAGTATGTCCTCGACATATTTGTATAATAATTTTTGAATAATCATCGCCTTGAATATTCAGCAAAATCAATTCATCCTATTATTAGTGCCGTACAGTGTCATTTAAGAAAAAAAAAGTAAAAAAATTCGCACAGAATCATAGAGTAAACAGTCCCGGAAAAGAAATATCTCATAATAATACACACTTTCTGCAGAGTAAATGGCGATTTTAACGCTATTAGGCAACTAATGGTTACCTTGGATCTTGGTCTTGAACTGCGGATATTTGTTTAGCAGAGCCTGCCGTTGACTCCAGTTATATTTCTTCCTCCAGTGGTTCAAGACGGTCTTCAAATAGGTCGACGATATACCGTAAGTCCAAGCAGAACCTTCCAGTGGTTCCACAAACGATCTCGTACTATCAAGGCGTTGGTTTAGATCGTCGATTACCTAAAGCGTAAAATTCAATGCGTTATAATTATTCTTATTGTTAGCCAAATGAACTTTGAATTTTTTCCGTTCAAAGAGCGAAACACGTCATTTTTATCATAAAAAAGACTTATTTAAAAATGCAGATTTATTATTCATTCGCCGGCAAAGTCTATTTACATCGCAATCACCTCTTTTGGAACGTCGATTTTGAATGGCTTGATATCCTTGGGGTCTGGCACAGGCTTTCCAGGACCCCAGTATTGATTCGGCAAATCTGGCACCTCCACAGGTCCTTGATACCTATTTAGCAGAATAGTATCTTTGTATTTTTAAAATTAAAAGGGTATACGCTACTTTTTTGATTCACTATACAGATTTATTATTATGCAATAAAAATAAATCTGTCAAGTGGGTGTTTTACGATAAAAAGCATGTTATCAGCACTGATGCAGTAACAATGAAGATAAAATTAATCCAATATAGGCTGTATTATATGTTTTTTTGAGGAAAGGTCGATTGAAAAATAAATCGCGGGAGATAATTTTTTTTTTAATTTCTTGCAGACGACGATGCAAAAAATTGTATCTGCATGATTCAGTGCTTGTGTGGTAAATGATAATTAAGTCCGATTTCTGCAAGCAAGAAGACTTCCAGTGTTTTTCCGAAACGGCGCACGGAGAAATCCCTCGTCACACTTGCAAAATGCATGTTTTATTAATAAATGCGCTGAAAAATTGCTGCTAGTATTCTGAAAAATATATCCACTGATGGTCATATGAAAATGTTAGCGATGCTGCATAGTGATAGCAAATTTCACGTTCAATGGCATAGGCAGTAAACTTAATAGATGTAACGGACGTGAGTTTACAGTTGCCATTTTGAGAAAACGTATTCAACTTTTAGAATTCCTGTTCGTATAAGAAAAAAAAGTTTTAAAAAAACATGATACCGTTATGCTTTCATAAAAAGTTGCGGTTTTGGAATACTTTTTTTTTTAGAAAAAACTATCCAAGCTTGAAGTAATTGTGAGAGTATATAGAGCAATTTCTAATGTTTTGATCTTCGTCGTGGCTTTAGTATACAGTGAAAGTAACAATTAAGCATCTTGATTATACCGTTTCACGTTAAGAGCTTCTCAATTAAAGCGATTATACTCTCACCTATATTCCGTCTGTAATAATATGAAATTAAATGAGCAGCTAAATGAGCAAGATCTTGTATTTATCGCCATTGAATTTTTAAAAACACCGGTTAGATTTTTTTTTCTTTGAAGTTTCAATGAATTTTCATGTTACCGATGAAAGATCTACATGGTTGATTTAGGAAAGGATCTCGAAGTAAGTGCCGTTAGACAGATAAAATATTCATAGTCATATTACTGAGCCATCCCGTGATTCATTATAATTTTTTGGATAGTTTCAGGCTTATAGCTTGTTTCATATTTTAATTCTTCTAACGGTATTTCGCGTGTATTCAAAGATACTTGATGACGACTAGTGTCTGTACTTTTTCTACTGACAGTCTAAAGCGTGCACATTTCTTTTTAAATATGAGCTCAAATTATGAAACTCTTTCAAACGTAATTGATAAAACACTTATTTTCAATTGACAGCACCGCCTATACTCAACAACGACCTTCGTTATATTCGCGTTCTCATTCTCTACCGTGTGATTTTATCGCAAGGATTTTTAAGTGTTCATCATGTGGGATAAAAATAGCTTTAGTATACCTTACACAATTTTCATTATTGCATTTTCTTACACAATTGCGAGCGCGTTAAAAATCAAGTTTGAAATTTGAAAATAATCCGACGATTGATCGTTATTATCCTGAAAATAGGAATTATTCAAACAAACAATGAGGTGACTCAAACCGTATATATGCAAGACTATACTGTGAGCGAGTGCAGATACGATTTAGAAACATTAACTGCCAGAGCTTGAACAGGGATAATTAAACCTGTGCGGATCGATTGTTTGAAATCTAAGAACTTGAATATTTGCATCACTCTTTATTGCTCGTGTATACAACTGGCTCAAATTCCGGAAGATTGAACGTATTTTTCTGAAGCTTAAAATATTAATCGTTATATTTTTAGTTATTATCAGCTGCACACCGTTCTTTTTTTAAACGTAAATACAGGTCTGTTATCGCAACGACGATGACATATTCCGCTACGCACAAAACCGAGCGTCAACTCGAATTCTCTATATAGTTTGCACGAATCTGCGTATTACTTATCAAAACTGTTCTCACTGAAATATTACATAACTATAAACATCAGCGTACTTTTTTTCAAAAACTCAACAATAACAACAGCCAAGAGCAAAATAAGCAAACGTATGAATATACCTGAGATGCCATCCAATGGCCAGAGTGGCCAGTAGGAAAACCGCTGCGCCCTTCCACATTCTCGTTTGATTTCTTCACAACACTATTAGCTACAAGCTGTTGCCGACTCGACGTTCGGGCGGCGACTGAGACGCCGCGCCGGTTACCAGCCGGTCCGCTACTTCTTGCTCTATTATTGTCCCCTCTACTCCGGAGAGACACGAGCAAATAGCAACGAGATTCATGTGTGTGTGTGTGTGTTGAACTCGTCGTCTAATGATGATTTTGCAATTCATTCGGTGACTGAAGAGTAATTTTGACATTTGTTTTTTCTTTGAAGTTTATTAATTATTTATTTTTACGCAAAGAAGAAGACTTTCAGAACACAAAAAAAACACGTAGTAATTTATTGATATCTTTTGAATATTATACTAAAGATCTTGACGAAATATTAAAGTTCAGCGTAAACACGTTGAAGGTGATCTGCTTCGAATCTTTCTCCAGTCACAGACTTTTTCCGAGATTTGCCAAAATAGAATATCAAGTAGAAAAAAAAATGAAGGTAAAAAAGGCATTTAAAAAAATAATAGAGGATCTTGAAAGGCTGGAGATCGTCAGGAGTCAAATGCGCCGAGACTGGATAAACGAACGCAAGAGAATCGAACAAAAGATATCCAGTGAATGGGAAATCGTGAAAGATGAATCGGGAAGAAATTTCGTGAAGGAGACCATCGAGAGAGTCCTGGAGACTGATGCTCGGTTGATGATTCTTGATAAAAGAATGCTCAGCATTAAACAGAAAATAGACGAGCTTGTAAGCTATAATATTCAGGAGATATCAGTGCGTGACAAGAATTTATTAAATTCGGCATCAATGTGTAAATATATAGAATGATTTTGATGATCTATGTTTTTATAGTTACGACCACAGTGAAGATGAGGCCTCTTGATGATTATATTGTGAATTTGTTGGCGTTAAATCTTAAACACATTTGTGACTATAGACACTGAAAGTTACGGTTCCGGGATGAGAGAGCACAAAAAGTCACAATCTCACCGTTGCTCGCTATACTCTGCAAGAACCATAGTCTACTATATTGCGACGCAGTATATTTTCGACTCGATGACGCTACATCTGCAGAGTTGAATTTTTTAATTTTATAGCTATTATATCTTAAGGTAAAATAAGAAATGAAAAACAAATTACGGAAGTGTAAATTGGCCGATTATAGTGCAACGCTTTCTCTTTGTATGTTTATTTATGCTAATGCTACTGGATTCATTATATGCGCGATGTGCAATCGTGAAAGCGTTAATTGTTGAATTAAGTGACATCGATTTATACGGTGGACTAATCCGGACGTATATTAAATTGTTGCTAACACCAATAGCGAGTGACGAAATTGTTGAAAATAAAAACAATTTCGAGAGGTCCGATAAGATTCGGAAATTATCATCAAGTTGTACCAAGAAACGTTAAGTGTATTTCGTTAATTTGTGTGATAAATAAAGCGATTATATCTTACATAAAAATCTAAGCATTTTTTCCAGTAATAGATCGTCTAAGAGACTTTGTATTATCGAAATAAAATTTGTCTTTATTCGTGATGATTTTCATATAATTTCACTAGGCATTCGTAAAAACGTTGAGTTATTTTTGACATGCTTGGGGAAATAATACTATCGTATCTTTTGCTATATTTACCTTTTAGCGTCAATTAAATGTACCTATAATACGTGAAAGAAATGACTAAAACCTGCAAGATAAATTTGATAAGTTCTTATCTATTACATTTTTAGTGAAATTTTCCAATTATTATATGTGAGTTGAATAATATAAGTAGACTTGAGTCGACTCAATTAAAATTAAAGTACATTAAATAAATCGGACAGTATCATGCTAAAAAATGACCGTCGATTCTCAATGTAAACAGATAAAGGTGCGATGCCTTGCTTCACATATACATACTCATAACGTATTAAAGCATTGATAAAGCGCACAGTCATAACGATGGACGATTACGTAATTTTTCCCGACGCGCTGCTGCTGCTGATGCGGTGTTTCAAGGGTCTGTTCGTTCTTGTTATTTTCTGTCATTCTGTAATAATGTGTTCAGTGTTTCATCTCATTAGAACGATGGATAAGCTCCTTTTTCGCATTTATTTTTATGATGATTGATTGAAAAATTATGGCGATCCACCAAAAATAAGTTTTATCGCAATTTAATTGCTAATAATGAACTATTTCGTTAATCAAACAAATGATGTGTCACTTTTTGAAGCACGTATAGGTATGATTCGATGCAATTATAAGCAATATAATTATTTTCAAATTGTATATTAGTAATGCTTGCTTTGAAAAAAAAATTATACAAAAGAGATCAAAATCAGAAACATTAATTAGTTTGTTTGTGTATTCAAATTTCATCAAAGTTTCAAGTAAGATTGGAAAACTTTCGAGGTCGAATAATATATGATTAAAGCATGCAGGAAAGTCTGCAAAAAGTAAGATAATATATAATTTCTAAATACATTGTATGCATCGTCTGTTTTATTTACTGAAAGCAGTATTAATGAACATAACTCTTGATATCTGCATCTCAGCAGGAAAATTTACTTTCCCATTGTTTTGCTTGATATTTAAATAAATTAAAATTCAACGTTTATTTTTAACACTCGATCGTCAGATCTAATTAATAAAACAACCCATCGTGAATACTGACAAAAGTTTATTTCCTCTAAGAGAAAAATTTATCTGATCAATTGCTTTGCTGAGTAATAATAGTCGCAATAACTTAACAGTAGTAGTTTCAGTATGGAAATATAAAAAAGAACATTAAATAGCTTCAGTTTGTTACAAAGTACAAAAACAATCAAAGGCGTCGAACAATCTTCACAAAGAATATATAGTCTTCGTATCTACTAGAAGCTTCAAATACCTTCATCTTGAAGAAATAGCATTATAGCACCTTCTACCCAAAGCCATTCTAGTAGTGTACGCACCGAAACAACACGACACCTTCGATCCCGCACCTTCTCCATCAGTCACAAATTTGTACAAAAAAAAAATGCGTTCTCCTTCAATTTACACCCTCTTCTTTCCCATGTTCCATTCTCTCTCGATTCACAACTTCTGTTTTTCGAGCCTCTCCTTTTCTTGCGCGGCGTAAAAGTCCCGGAATTCTTGTATCGAAGCCCAGATATCGTCAGCAAGAAGCTGAGGTTCTTCAAACGCGGCGAAGTGTCCACCTCGAGGCATCTTCGTCGACCTGAGAAGGTTGACGAAACGGTCGCGAAGGAAATTAGCCGATTGGAAGATTATCTCGTTGGGGAAGTGGACACAGGCACTTGGTACCGTAACCGGAACGCTGTAGAAAAATCAATGTTTTTGTGAAGGTATCAAATAAAACTTATAAAAGATGCACTCACTTGTCCATCTTGTAATTGACGCTTTGCTTGCTGAAAGTTTCGGCGTAGATTCGGAAGGAGCTGGTAGCCTTGTTCGGCGCCCAGTACATCATGAGATTGTCAATGAGCTCGTCCATGGTGAACTTTTCTAAAAGATTACCGTCATCGGTAAACTTATTGTCGGGTTTCGTGCAGAATGAGACCTTTTCCAGGATGTACGCCGCCAGTCCAGCAGGAGAATCGCTGACTCCGACTCCTAAAATACATTATATAATAATTATATGATTTACGCTCGACAACTTATATCTGGCTCGAATCTCTCCGAGCAACATCCCATGAGAAAAATCTTCTTTTACAGCTCACATAATCCGCGCATCGATAGCGTCCAATCAACCGCAGCTATACTCTGCTCTCGTCGCATCATCAAAACAAGGAAAGAATGCAAGCGCGTCCAGGAGAGAAACAGGAATATAAGCGAAAGAACAAAAGAAATAAAAGAAAGGACACGAAAGCCGCAGTGCAATGGACTCACCGAGGGTGTCGGGCTTGGTGGCCTGGAAATGGAGGTAACCGGTCTCCTCGAGGGCTTTCGCCAGATACTTGCTCAACGGGAACATCATCTGCCTTTCGTCCTCCGGCAGAAGCGACGGCATCAGACTGTAGGCTGCGATCTTCAGCCACGTCCATGGACGCAATACCGCGCACATGTTCGAGTGCACACCCAACACGCTACGGGAACACGATTTTTTTTGTTTATTATTATTTTCTTTTTACTCTGTATTCGTATAGTCGTATATATTTATTTTATGAAATAAAAAAAAAACATGATATCACTCACTGCTGAGGATACATCGAAGCCATGTTAGCACTGATGACGGCGCCCCAGTCACCGCCTTGAGTGTAGAACTTGTCGAAGCCCAGTCTGAGCATGAAGTTCTTCATGAGGTGAGCCATCTGAACAGCTCCGAGGCCGGCCTTCGAAGATGCTTGGGAATATCCGAATCCAGGTAACGACGGTGCGATTACCTCGAAGACGAAGTTACGGTCGGATCGGGGTGTCGTCAGCATAGGGATGATCTTCTGGAACTCGACGATGGATCCTGGCCAGCCGTGTTGGAGGTAAAGTGGAAGGACCTGGATTTTGCTGTTCTTCGGCAGCTGGGGCTTCACGTGGATGAAGTGGATGTCCAGACCTGAGGTAGATGTATTGTTTGATTATTTTTTTTTTTTTTTTTAGTAAATTAACATTGTGGAATTCCAACAGTGACAAAGAGCGCTTCGAATATATAATCAGTATAATCCTTGTTCTCGCTCTCGAAGCGCAAATAACACGCGACATCATCGCTCATTTGCACAAAAGCCGTCAACGTGAAATTGGACACACGACGAAAGAGCCGTTACCTAAAAAAAAAGACAGACAAATCTACAACCGCGCGTACACTTATACCGTCTTGCGCAAAATAAGTAAGTAGAAGAAGAAAGAGCGCGTTTCGATTCTTCCGGCTAAAGTGTGTATATACACCGCTCGCATACGAATAGGAAAAGAGAAAAAAGACTCGAGTATATTAGCGCGTAGAGACTGAGAGAGAGAGAGAGAGAGAGAGAGTCGACGGTTTTACCTTGTACGTTCGTGATGAATTGTGGATACTGATTGAGATGTGCCTCGCGTTTCTTGAAGTCATACTTGTTGAGCCAGTGATCGACTATGACCGGTACGAAGTCACCGCTTACACCGTAAGTCCAGCCTACGTCCTCGAGAGGTGGTTGCATCTTGCGAGTGTTTTTCAGACGATGGCGCAGGTCGTCCAACATCTGATGGAGTTTTATTGAGGAAAATGTTATGATGTTGCTCAGCGTAAATATTGCACGATTGTTCTTTTTATGAATTACAGAATACCGGTGAGTAAATGGAGAATATGTTTTTTTGAGGCATGTCTAAAAATAGCTGTTACAATCTTATATTATCACCGTCTTGTTTATACTGATGCTTGGTTTTTGCTTTGCGATTTCGTTTGATGCACATCGTCACGGCGTTCAAGGATATACATGTGATAATAGTATATTAGGTATTTTAAATGAAAGAGAAAAAAATTTAGTATAGAATAAATGAACACTTATAGTATTATACAATCTTCTTTATATTTATACAGATTTATTAATATAGGTATGTGTGCTTGATAAACGAGTGCGCGATCATAAGTATCTTCGATTAGACATTCGTTGATAATATACCTTTCTAAATATATCACTTCGTATTATCTTTTATAGTTAAATGTTTTATATAATGGAATCATTCTTTTAGCTCAGATCTGATATATCTTAACCTTATGGTGTTAAAATGATCAAACAATCATATTTTGAGATATATTTCGATTGTTTTGAATTACGCGTATTTCCATTAATTTTCAAATTAAACTCGCCTCTCAGATAATTCATTTTCAAATTGTACTTGATTACAGCTGCATACTAGATATTATTACTTCAAAATAGCTGCACGCAATCTCCAGAGCATGCATATCCTCAAATCCATCCGTAATTTTACATAATAATAAAAATTAAGTCATAATAATTATCATGCTTCGCCAAATTCTAAACTCTCTTTCCTCTCTTGCAAACCACGTCATAAAATTCGTTGAAAAAAAAAAAAATTTCACACAGCCCTGTACAACTCACCTCCTTGTCAAAATTAATCTTGAATGGCCTGACGCTCGTATCAATCTTCTTCGGTTCCTCACCCGGTCCCCAGTACACGTCCATTAACTTCGGAGGCTGTTGGACCGGCGGCGAGATGAATATCGTCGCGCCGCCGATCAACACTATTCCCAATAATCCCCACAATAGAATACCCATCTTCGGATATAAAGATACACTATGAATTTCACTCGAATCTTGTGCGCTGAGCAAAAACGGAGGCACGCGACGAAGGTTTAACCGTTACTGGGACCTGCGAAGCTACACCGACGCGATTTATACAGCCGCAGAGCACCTTCGTGCAAGTGTGTGTTTGTAAGCGCTTACGGTTTTATGCGCACTTATACTGGGTGGCTCGAGAAGTAGGTATAATGCGGAGATGCGATGGGATTGGTAGATTCCTGCTGTATCGGCGATGTTTAGTTTTATAAAGTTTTTTTTAAATACACCTTCATTTTTTGTGTATTTTTATTCCTTATAAGTATTCGTATATATGTTTGGGATCGTTTTATGTGAATCATGAAATTAAAAGAGGATACATGCCTTTGTTGGGAAATGTTTTAAATAAAAAATTATACTTTATGTATGTGGTAGATAATGAAGTATCAATTCTATACGTGCATAAGCATAGCGTATATGACGAATCAACAGTCTTCATTAATGATACTCACTGATCCATGATAAAAAATAATTTAATCGCACTCTGTCCATATCATGCTGTGGGTACAAAGGTCATCGTATTCAGGAGTGCCTCTTTATCGTGTGTCAAAAATTGTACTAAATACGATTCTAAACGGATAAGATAGACAAAAAGTAACATGCCTCGAACCAATTTTACTGAATTTTTAATTTTACGTAATTACGTTGTGCAAAAACTTTTCCTTATCTTCATCTTTTTTATGTTTTTGTGATCGGTTAGGAATAATGAGATGCACTGTATTCCACTATCGATTATCACGATCAGGATGAACGATCGACTTATAATTTTAGAAAATAATTGCAAGTGCATTTTATAAAATTATGCCTTTAAAATATCTGAACAATTCGTTTATAAGTAGGTATGCGATACTCAACCAAGTATTTTACTTGAAAGATGAGCAAGCGTTTATCGCCATAAAAATGTTTTCGTTTTCATTGTCATATAATACATAATAGTGCTATAGAAGCTACTTTTAGAAACGCCTTTACAACGGCAATCCGTGTTGCAGGTCCATACGGTGGGAAGCACTGAGTGTTGGCGTCCGTTACAATTAATTTAATAGTTGATTAATAATATAATTGTATGCGATATCTTGTGACATATATGATACTTTTAAAATTATCATTCTGTTCTATGTGGGAAGGGAACATTAAAGAAAAAGTGCGAAAATTCAATTAAAACAATAACAAATACATATATTTCTCGAAATGTGATACAGTTAAGTTCATTTGTGTTGGTGGTCGCTCTTGATTCAGTTTAGTTTTATTTAATTTATTCATTTATTTATTTGTTTGTTTGTTTCATCGTAGGTTGCGCATTGTATATATTTTTAATAACACCTCGCTTTACTTTTTCCAGTTTACAGTTGTTTTTTTATAATATTTTTTTTTTGTATTTCAACCATTATCATTTTATTTGCAAAAGAACAATTGGATCGGACGATACTTTATTGTAAAATGAAGTGACGGCATCCTTTTTTCTATATTTAAGATTATCCTGTGTGTTTATTTCGTCTACACTTGTATGCATCTCTTTTGTCGTCACTCGTAATATAACAGTTTCCTTTTTTAATAGTTCGCTCGTCCTGACGACGTGCATACATCATTTTATCTACGTTTTATAATTACTTTTTTTTGCATTTTTAAAGATCTGCGCTTAAGTTTATAAATTCATTTTTTTCTTAAAACTCTGCTTGTTTTCTGCTCAATAAAACGATATCTCGATAATATATACCACTGCTTGCTTTGTTTTACATCGTGTTTTATTT
>UCQR01092045.1:487-17499 GCA_900474235.1 Cecidostiba semifascia | reverse complement strand
ATAGAAAATTAATTTATGGCGAACATCAAAATAAATTTCTTTAAAAATATTATTGCTTAGATCTGAATTATAATGAAACTCATTTAAAACTTATTTTCTTGCAGGAAAGGAAAATATTATATTGGCCAACTGCAGCGCGTGGAGATACGCTGTGTGGCAGCGTTTCAAATCGTTTAGCGTGATAATCTCACAAAAATAATTTTTTGATATACATTTTATTTTTTGTCACTATATAACTCTTTATTTTGCATAAACATTTTCGTTATCATATTCATACTTGTATTGACCAAACGGTTTATTATTATGAATATTATTAGTTGCCATGTACGAATATAAAGCAGGACTCGAACTTCCTGAAATATACTTTCCATATCGAGAAAGTACTAGTGCCAAAACTGGGTTTATTGGAAGGTGAACAGCGCTATTATAACTTCCTTCGTTTAACAAAGGTTTTAAATATCTATCTAAAGTTAATACAGCATTAGTCAGTTCTTGAGATGAATGATAAGTTGACATATCCTTCAAATCAGGATCAAATAATCTTATATTATCAAAACTAGGTCGTTTATAAATATAGCCAGAAGCTTTATTATTCAGTGGTGTGTTGATATCTGCTTCATAATTTGCTTCATAAATGGGTTTAATGATATCAGGCAATCGTGATTGGCTATCTGATAAAAGATTTCTCCTTAACACATTTTTTGAAATATTAGCTGTCTGGTAAGTTGCATTAGTAGTAACTCTGCAAATAAAAATATATATTCTAAATCCACGTATAGTTTAATTATTTATTTAAAACTAATATCGAATTAAATTCTTTGCTATTTTACTCGGATTTCCAATATTACGTTATCTTTACAATAAATAAGTACTTTAGAATATTCAAGTGGTTAAACAACATTCAAAATTTTAAAAATGCTAATTATATGATTTCATACAATTTGAGTACAAAACTTTGAGTAAAATCTTATATTATTTATAATTAAATTTTTATTACCAATTTAACAATAATACTCACATTGGAGATCTGATTTTGATTGGATTCTCGTAATGTGGCGAATTCTGATAGTATTTGTTTTTAAACATGTTGAGCTCAAAAGGCGCGGATACTAGTATATTTTTTAAATCACTATTTAAACCTTCTGATAAATTTAAATTTGTCGATAAAGTTTTTAGAGGTGATTCAGAAGTTCCCTTAATTATGATTCCCGTTAAAAGAGTAACTTCTCTCACCTTAAAGATATGGAATTGTGTTATATAGAATGAAATAATAATAGTGTGAAACAAATTATGAGATGTATCATCGAAACTTACTATCAAAATAGCACAAATACAGGCCCGAACCATCTTCTTATAATAACTTGAACACACTGCAGTCTACAGAAACTCGTCTCTGTCTTTATAGTGCTTAAAAGTTTCAACTCTTTAAAAGCCAATCCTTGTAGACTACCGGAAAACTGTTGTAATTTTTATAGCACAAGACTCTGACACTTTCTTTTCAGTAATGTAAGATAACGCTACCATGAAAAGTAATACGCACTATCGTCATTTACAAAAGAGAAATTTTCGTAAATCCAAAACTATATAAATCAGTTTTCGCAATTTTGGGTAAATAATTCAAATGTTAAATGTGAATCACGTATAGCTTCCTTCAACCTTATGGATTGCTCCAATAGAGAAATCGTTGTTACCCATAAACTACTGTATAAAGTTCTTATACTATTTGTTTGGTACAAAACTCACCATATTTTTTAAAGATTCGCATTTTCATTTACCAGGTTATAACATTTTTACAAAATTTTTAAAAATATGAAACTTTAAATATTGTTCAATTCTCATGGATCTAATAGTAAGCACAAAGAAAGGCATCAAGGTAACACAAGATCCTATAACTGAATCTAAAGTTTCAAGTTGCCTTTTTATTTAAGTTTAATCGTTTTTTATGGGACACTATAATTAGTGTCCCATAAAAAACGATTTTTTCAATATTTTATTTTTTCTTTCAGATCTAATGCATGAATTTATTTTAAAATCATATGGCAATTTATTCTTACCACTCTCTCTCTCTCTCTCTCTCTATTAGGTCGCTTTTACATGCACTGAGAAAAAAGATTACTTAATAGAATAGATTCACTTGAATTGTTTGTGAGATATAACAGTTGTAGTTAATGTGCCATATTCAACTTTAGTTTACTTTTGCCACGGATAGGTGTTCCATGCAGTTCTATTAAAGAATAAGTTTTCGAAGGTATCATAGATCATTTGTTTAATACCATTATATATTACTTTTTATTTTATATGTCATACATAATTATTTTATGTCAGCATAAATCAAATTCAGAAATTTTTTCATGATGGTCAAACTAAAAAAAATGTTTCGTATTTTCTATTAATGTTAAATTTTACATCGAAAGGTTTAGAAAAAATATTTACTTTACGCCAAAACATGATAACAATATTACTATACATTCGACATTTTCTCCTTAAAAAAAATCTGGTAAATTTGAAATGCGCTAGCTTTTAAAAATTTCGCAAGTATACATATATACAATCAAATGATAATTTACGATTGCATTATTTGTTGGATAAAAGACTTGTAGGCAAAGACTTTGGTATAAACATCTGGGACTCCTACAGCGCACGGTATAACCCAGGATGCTATACCAACAACTGCTCCATTAACAACGAGTGGACCACCACTGTCACCCTGCAAAATTATTGTAGTATATACGAATGACCACTAAATTAACACATAACATTATTTTAAAGAATCTTATTTTTCAAACGACTCTTACCATGCAAATTCCCTTTCCATAACCATTAAAGGCGCAGACATGTTCCCTGTGAATAACGTTGTTGTGGTACTGTTGACATTGAGCACTAGCTATAATTCTCGTCGTTGTCTGTTGAAGAATTGTAGTTACCATAGAACTGGGATAAGATTTCAAGCCCCAGCCGGTCATAACTGCACTTTCACCACCACGAATGTCCATGCTTGGCAAATTTATTACCTTCTGTACGCTATTGAATGTTATTGGTGCAGATAGCTAAAGTACGAAATTTTTTATTAGCATAACTAAATAGTGTTATATATGATATTAATTGAATGCATTAATCACAAATAATAGTTTACCGTGATAACAGCGACATCGTTTTTGTAAGAATCAGCTCCACCAGCGTATTGCGGGTGGGTATTTACCCGAAGAACATTGTGAGATTGTCCACCATAGTATGAATTGGCAGTGCCCGTAACAACTTTAAAATTATTATACGGTGCAAAAACCATTCCTACAATACAGTGGGCAGCAGTCAAAATATGTCTGTTACTAATAATTGATCCACCACATATATGGTTCCCATTTAATTTTAGAGACACTTGATAAGGAAATTCACTAATACTGGCATCCCTGCCGCCAACGATTTTATCTTTCTGACATGAGCCTGTGAATAAATTTAATTTAAAGTTCAATACGATTCTTTACGAACTGCAATTGGTAAAAATTGTGACCAGTCACTGATCAGTACTGGCCGGTTCTGACGAGATTGTGCTGGCCAGTGACTGCTCATATTTCTACCAGGGAAATATATAAGTTCATTTCATCAATTGAATTTGAATTTACAATTTTTATCGAAATTTTATCATCAAAAGAAACTCGCATGTACAATTCTGTTAGGTCCGTCATGTAAAATATTGAAAACTAATCGAAACGTATTTTTTTTCTTTTGATGTATAAAAACTATGCATATCTATATATAGCCATAAGAATATAGCAATAATTACAATTTTATAAAATATAACTAAAAAGCCTTACCATATGATATTAAAACAGATGAAAAAATGAATGCAAATACTCTTTCCAGCTTCATTTTGAGAACTAATGTTGTTAAGATTTAGTGCAAGATACGAATGTAAAAAATCAACTACCTTTAAAGTCTTTTATACTAAAATCGTTTATTATTGCAATTCGATTCAAGTGTTATCACATTATGTTTATGAATAAGAACAACAAACATGTGATGCGTATTAAGCTTATCCTCATTGCTCCTATACAAAATCAATCATGAATAAGAAAATAAAAACATATTTATAACGGAACGTTTACGCATACTGCTTATCTAACATCAATTAGAAAATCATTACGGTACATTTGCGCGCACAGCTATCAAAAAAACACTACGATAGATTTACTTTGTAAATACAGTATTTACATATTTATTGTTTCAATAAATTATTTTTAATACATATAATTAATCACTATAATATTATTTTATGATAAGAGATTCTTTAAAAAATCGCAATCCTTTGTTTAAATAAAATACATTTTACCAAAAATGTACGCCAGATGACCAGCTTAAAGTGGAAACAATCTGTTGGTGGAAGCTGATGCAAACCCAAAAATAGCCATACTTGGAGCTGGTGCCACATATACTGAACACATCTCCGTTATACATCTATACAAAACTAACATATCAATATAGCTCTCTCGATTTTTCGCCGAAGCATGCACATATGTCACGTTGAAATTCCGTGTTACATAAACCTCAATATCGATTTGAGCAGCTATATAGCAACGTTGTCATGGGTGCATGCAAGCATAATCGTACAAAATATTTTTCAAAACAACGTCCATCACTTTTTGAAGACGCCTGTATTGTTGTAAATTTAATCTGGTCATCTTCTATCTATCAGAGAAACCGAGAGGAGCATATCATCGGGAGAGTAAGTAAGTTTCTTCCCTGACTTCAAGCTCGTTAGATGACGTCAGAGATGCTCGTTCGTGTCTCCCTCCTCAGAGACTCAGAGAGTGTGATCAAGCGGGCGCGCGCGCACCGGAAGACAAGAAACACAACGAGGGAAGGGTGGCATTAGAATATTAGTGGTAGTAAAAGGGCGCGCGAGTGTGTGCGAGTCAGGGTCGGCTCGGCTATGCGGGTCAGTGGAGCAGAGGCGCGCCTGTCGGCCGAACGCGCCGCTGCTCTCGCTCTATAACTTTTGCCACGGCGGCGCACATGTCGCCGCCCCGCGAAGTAAGACCCTGTTCCCGGAATCCCGGAGAAGAGGACGCCGAAGCGTCGCCAAGAAAGTCATCATCAGCAGTTAGACGCCGCTTATATTAGGGAGCGATATGGCCCTAATCAGGTGCTGCTTCGAAGCTGAGGGACCGGATTTTTTCGAGTCTCTCGTGAGCAAGTGCACCGATCCAGGATGTGAGTTCAGTAACGCAGCTGCGCTCATACATTTATTTATTGTTATATCTTATCATATATTATAATCTTTTCGACGGCTCTCATTCATGCACGCGCTGACTTGACGCTATACTTACTCGCGCGTAAACTAAGCATATAAGCATCAATCGCGCTACGCTGCTTCTGAAAGACTCTCTCGCCACGTTTTATTGATTCTATCCGCTCCTGCAGTGCTGGCCGAGCACATGTGAGCAATATCAGCTAGAACAAGCCGGGTCTGGATTTTTCTCATTGATGATGTCTATTGTACTGTCATGCGGAGCCAGCTTTGTAGCGACACTTTTCGTTAAAGCTGTAGGTATATTTAGCTTCTCGACGATATGAGAGAGCTAATTGTATTAGCACTTTTGTTAGCTCACACGTGCATATACACATTATGCGCTTGTTCGTATCGCACACTGACGTCAAAGCTCGCGTCAAAGCTTTATTTACGCCAACTTTTTTATCGCATTATTCCGTATATTTTGTTTAACCCTTACAATTAGAATGATGAACGGATGAGAAATTTATGTTTATTTTTTCTTTATCTTTCACAATCGTTGCTTATACGGTGGCGAACAATTTTTGAACTATAAATGTTTCATAGTTGGAAAATAACAGAAATTAGCAGGTTTCTCGCGTGGAAAAATGGCTAACCTTACAAAATTAGCCGTCATCGCGTATATGACGAAGCTTCTATACGTATTTACGGATACATTATAATATATAATCATCATAAATACTAATAAAATTGTCCGAATTCTATGCTTGCCCTATTATAAAAGTAGCACTGAAAATATTATGCAATATTCGACTGCTTGAACTTTAGAAAAGCTCAAAAATTCATGATTTTCAAAATAGTCCTGGCGATGTATGCGATCATGATATACTTATACACCAGCGTTGAAAGTATATTGTTTAGAATTACTAATGCTTGGTTGATCATGTATGTTATTCACCCTGTATATGATTATAATTATGGTTCAAATTATTTTGTAGATTAAAGATTATATTTTTTATTTTGATTACTATTATATCGACTATAAGTGCAGCGCACAGTTTGACTGATGATCTATGAAATTCTTGGAAAACGCTCTGAACAGGCTAAAGTTCGCTTCTGGCCCCCAAAATTTATCAGAAAAATTAAAAACGTCGGCTTGTACATGCGTGTTGTCATGATTTGAACCGACTATAGTTGTGATGATGATCTGCTTGAGCCCATCGTCGCACCAGTCCTCCTCAAATCTTGTCCTAATACATCGGTACCTTTTGTTTACATTTAAGCTTTTAGCTCAGTCTAGAAAGAATATATGATGAATTGTATACTTTATAGATAAAATAAAAATTTTCAAAACAGAATATTTTGTGCCTGCGAGCTTGATAAGTTTAAAAGAATTCATTTTTTTAATTTGTTTTTTATTTCAATGTTTTATGGCTTCTTTATTGTACATCGACCGTCCCATAGCCTTTGAGAGTTAAATTTTTCGCATTTATCGTTCTTTTTTTAGAAGTTTTAATCATCCCGTTTTTTAGATTTGAAATTCGCGCCTGAACGTGTAGCGCGAGCGAGATGAGCAACACCGCATGTGAGCAACTGAGTATATATAGGTATAGCGTTTTTGATGGCGGCGCCCTAAATCTATAAAGAAGACATTATATATATGTTATATATGTATAAGCTATATATTTCACGTCACGCTATTTTTATATGGAAATCGAAATCCGGAATCAACGGTACATTTGGTAGAACAACCGCTAGATGGCCTTGCGAATGTTTTTATCCAGTTCAGCTCAGTCAGGTTCGGAGCCTCGACGGGTTCGGGTTTCGGGTTCGGACTTTGGACCTTCGCACTCGAACGATCGCGACGACGGTATGCGGCGGTGGAACTGATCGAAGGAAGCGCAGAGCAGCGCAGGTGATTCCGCGCATAAGTGTACTAGCGTAAGGTCGACAAGGCTGCGCCTGTGTCTGGCCTGGAAAAGAGCTAAAATATAAGCTCTTGCGCGGAAACATCACGTCGCAGCTTACACCTTCAGCAATAAAATAAACTTTTTTCGATCCGTTCCTCACGCACCGACAGTAACGACTTTTTGCATACGAGAACCAAACAATATCTGCCAACATGTTCAGTAATGTCAAAATATAATAACTTGTTGAAACTGAATTTCCTATACCTCTATTTTTTCGTTAACTGGTCATTAATTATTTCACTCTTTTCTTTTCAGGCTGCTGCTGGTGCTGTTCGGCACTACGACCAAGGTACAAACGATTAGTGGACAATATTTTTCCTGTCAATCCACAGGTAAAGTTGACATTTCATGGCTTTTAATTCTAGATTGTTGCATGTCACATAATGCACTCATGTGATAAATGAGTTTTTTTTTTCTTCATATTTCAGGATGGGTTAATTAAGAATAATATGGAAAAACTGATGTTTTACTCATTGAGTAGTCCAGAAAAGCTAGATCGAATAGGTGAATATTTGTTTCAACGAGCGTCCAGAGATATTTCAAGGTACGCACAACATTTTATCAACTTTATACTCTTTCAAAATTTATCATGGCTTAGGGAAAACTCAAAAACAATTGTGGTTTGATTTCAGACGCAGAAATGGATTTGTTGTCATTGCCATGGAGGCTATGGATCAATTATTAGCTGCCTGCCATGCACAAACTTTAAATTTGTTTGTAGAAAGTTTTTTAAAAATGGTTCAGAAATTATTAGAATCTACAGATCCACAGTTACAGATTCTGGCAACCCAATCGGTGAGTTGATTGACAATGGTTATGAGAAATACTTGGTAAATGATGATTTTGTCCATGTACCCAATAACAATTTTTCTACTGTATACTAACGTTTGTCAGTGCAAAATTGCTTATTAAGTTTTGCTACTAAGCAACGTGTGTGCGACCAAAGAATCTTTATACATGCATTAATTCAGTTGAACAAAATGCTCTCGTCTTCCAGTTTGTTAGGTTTGCCAACATCGAGGAGGACACGCCGTCTTATCACACACGTTACGATTTCTTTGTATCAAAATACTCTTCGATGTGCCACTCCAACAATGATGATTCCACAGTTCGAAAGCAGATTCGGCTTGCAGGGATTCAAGGACTGCAGGTAATTTACAATATTATAACTACTTTTTATTCAATTCAAAATAAATCATCGACCAATTATGTCATTTACAATTTGCAGGGTGTTGTGAGAAAAACTGTCTCTGATGATTTGGTAGAAAACATTTGGAACATGGTACACATGGATAAAATTGTACCTTCCCTTTTGTACAACATGCAAAATGCAAGATATTCTAATAAAGAAAATGCGACTCCAGAGAGTCCCACCGAAGAGCGGTCAGATCCTCCACAATTTGCAGAAACTTGTATGAGAGAACTGGTGGGACGAGCATCATTTGGTCACATTCGTTGTGTTATAAAGCCTGTTCTCAAGCATTTAGATAACCATCAGTTATGGGTTCCAAATTATTTCGCCATCCATACATTTAGAATAATTATGTTTTCCATTCAGGTAATTTATTTTGTCAAAATTATGCTGTTTCCAAAATTATTCTAGACTACTTAAGATAATTTGATGTGTTCTTTGTTTGTCATTTTAGTCTCAGTATTCATACACTGTTGTTGAAGCTTTAATGACTCATTTAGATGAGCATTCACAATCTTCTCCGAAAATTCGTACAAGTATAGCAGATACTTTATCAAAGATTATTTCTATTGCTGCTGGTGAAAGTGTCGGTGAGTAAAATATTATGTGCAATCAAGAGAACTATTATCTTTAAATTTCCTCTGCATAAACTTTCATTGATATGTCATTTTAGGGCCTTCTGTATTGGAAATCATTAGTTCCTTATTGACTCACCTTCGAGTCAGTGTGTCCAGAAATCAGTCGTCTACTAATGATGAGCAATTATATCAAGAAGCACTTATCAATGCTCTTGGTGAATTTGCTAACCATCTTCCTGATTATCAAAAGATTGAAATAATGAAATTCATTATGAGCAAAGTTCCATATGGTGAACCTGATTCTATTACATCAGCTGGAAAAGGAGATGTTTTACTTCAAAGTATACTATTGAAATCATTGCTAAAGGTAAGTGCTTGTTCTTTTCTTTAATGTCATTAAAAAACCAATAATTAAGGAATTAATAATTATTTATTTATTTTATTATTATTACTTTTTTTATAGGTTGGAACAAAATATCAAACTATTCATCTCAACACAACTTTCCCACCAAGTTTCCTTCAACCTTTATTGAGGATGTCTTTAGCATCTGATTTTGAGATGAGGCTTCTAGTCCAAAAGATTTTCCACACTTTGATAGATAGGCACAAGAATATTACTAAACTAGCTAAACCGACGTAAGCTATACAAATCATTCTCAATTTCAATTTCAAAGCTATATCTTGGTAGACATTTTATTAATCATAATGATAAACTTTACTTTAGGGTCAATGTTATTGAGTTGGATCTTGCTATTGAAAAAGCATCTAGGCCAGATGTAATATTTATCAGAAAACATGGTCCTGAAATTTATATGGCTCTGTATGAATCGTTGGAACTTACAAACAATAGGGTTGAGAATGTTGAAGCTATTTATACAACCTTGGCTCTTTTGACTGTTGAATTGGCTTCAGAGGAAACAGTATTGGAACTATTGCGACTTGTTATGAGCCTTCAAGATCTTGCTCTAACAAGTATTCAGATGAACATAGCTATTAAATTTAATTTACATTCTACAGTTATCAGTTTATTGGTTTTGATTGCAAATGTTTGCAATATTTCTACTCTTATTGATTATGCAAATAAGGTAACATTTTGTGACATTTTTGAAGTAAACGTTAATAATTAGTAAATTAACACTCAAAAACTAATTTGGTACTTGCTTGTTAAAGATTGTGGAATCTCGTTCCAAAGAAGCGCCTCATTTATTACCTGACCTACGCTCTCAATACGATCCACATTTGCCTTCCCGAATAGCAACTTCACTTATAGTAGATCAAACTATTGTAACAGAGTGTCTTAAAGGAGTTGGTTTAGAAACAGGAAAATTGCAACAGGGATCTGGTTATAGTAGCAGTGCTTTACAGCACAGGTAAATACCGATACTAAATTATTTTAAAAATTTGTATATGTATATTTGTATTTAATACAACTTTCTTATTCCAGACATTCATGGGTTGACAGTGCTGGACGAAGTTCTTTAGGTGATATTAATGGTGGAACTAATGAGCTAGATAGTGCAGGATCATCTCCTGGTGTACAGAGGGTATTTATCTTCTTTTTTTCGTAATATTCTTAATTCCACTTTAGTAATATATTTAGTTGTACATATTTTAATGATTAAATTTTATATTTTCACCAGAAACTGCCTGGAGAGGAATTGACGTTCGACAGTATGAAGCGTATTTTAACAGAAACTAATAATACCCAAATAGTCGAAGAAGAAAAACGAGCACAACTTTCTCAGCTATTTAGAAATGCTCCATTCCATGATCTTATTAAAAAAACACAACCAAAAGTTGGTATTCCAAAATTGTTTATTAACTTGCACACTCATTTTACTCTTGTTTTTAATATTTATGTGATTTTATTACAGCATGATGTTCTACAGAGTAAATTGTCAGAAATTTTCAATGCTTTAATGATTGAACCTCGTAGTCAATCAATACCAGGTGGAACTCCATCAGATGCCAAACCAAGTCAAACACCAGCTTACGAAATACATTTCCCAGAATTGTTTGTGTACTAATTTACATAACTTTTTTGAATCAGTAACAATTAAAACATTAATAAGTGCCTTTGCACTTAATAATAATAATGCTTATATAAATTATTTAGTTTATGAATTACTAATATACTTGGGAAGTAATTGAAAGCTGGATTGTAAATACATTTGTTACAGATGCATATTAATTATTTTATTTTAAGATAATTATTTATTTAAAAAAGAAAATGTGATGTTTTTAAACAAAAATGTGTTATATATATGTAATATATATTATAATGAAGTTGTACGTTAAAAATTGAATTGTGCTTATTCACATATTTACAAGTCATTCAAATATTAATATTTGATGACGTCCCTTCGCAATTTTAAGATACTTACAAATTGTAAATAATAATAAACAAGATTATTTTAAAAAATGGGTGATTTTATTTAGAAAAAAAAACAAGGTAATCATTTTTTGACAGAGGAAAGTCTTTATTGATTTGGTCACGTAAGGATTGACGATTACATCAATATTCATTTTATAATTGTAAATTGCAGCATATTTGAAATTTGTACAAAATGTTGAAGTAAAGATATCAAATTACCAAGTACTAAGTAAATGGAATGAACACAAATATTAAAAATTTTAAAATGCTTCTGGTTTGTTCTGATTCAATCGCTTGTAGCTGGAGAAAACTCCATGAACAATTTATTTTTATAAAAACTGTAAGCCATAAAAGGCTTTAACTGTACAAATGACATGGGACATTTCTACTATAGTTAAAAAATGTCCTAGACTTAGACTTTCTACTAGATATATTATTTCTGATTTTAGGTTTTTATAAATAAAGCGATTGAATAAACATTGTACAGTGTGCCATCTGCCTTACGACTACTTATCATATAGTCACTTAATGAAGTTTAAGCGCTGTTTAATTGTCAGGTGCCAAGATGAAATAGTTTGGTCAGTTCAGTGCATGGTAATTATTGCTTCAAGGCAGCACCTTCTTCACTCCACCTTCAACAGCTCAACATCGAAGATAAGGGTAGCATTTGGTGGTATAGTGTATAGTTGTCAAGGAGAAATATTTGTTAAATAAGAAGGTAAGTACAATAAAAAAAACTAATTAAAAAATAAATTTTGGTTGATCTAATCAATTTTGTGTCGTTTAATTAAAATGTAATCGAGACAAATGATTTTATATTAAAATATAGTAAAATTATTATAATAAATTAAATAGGTAGTGGGAAGTCTACCCAACTAAAATAAAATGTAATATGCAAAATAGTTTAGATCTAGTATTAGTCAACTGGCTTTACAAATTAAATAAAATTTTTAATTTTTAACAGTCTGAGCTGATTAGACCAATATCAGGAAAGACACACCAAGTATGTTTACTATTTTACAAAAACAAAATAGTAGATATACTTTTGATGCATGATCAAATAAAAAAACATATAAAATATATAATCATGTCAGTAGTAAAGGATATACGCCAGGGTGGCCTCTTGGTCCATAGGCAACTTCTGGTGGGCAAGTTAGCCTGGCACGTTCTCCAACACACATTTGAGCAACTCCTTGATCCCAGCCCTTGATCACCTCACCCTTGCCAATCTTGAATTTGAAAGGAACTCCACGGTCTCTGCTGGAGTCGAATTTCTTTCCATTAGCCAGAGTACCTGAAAAGTTGAATTAAAAGATTAGCAAATGAAATGAATTGAATTAATAAAAAAATAATTGATTATAAATTACCTGTATAATGGACAACGACAGTTTGTCCTGTTTTGGGATAAGTTTGTCCTAAAATTGAAATTTTAAAATATCAAGAATTTATATTATAATCTTGTAATTTATAAGCTTTATTTTTGTAATTTATAATCTCAGTGATTTATAAGCTTTTGTAAGAGTCTCAAAAATTCATATTAATACAGAAGGATAATTTTTTATAGAATCTACAGATATCTTTCAAAGCAAAGCTATTTCATGAGAGCACACTGTGCAGCAATATATTAAAATTACGACGTGAAAATCCTCTATATGACAATTTTCATCCCAATATGAAGAATCAAGCAAGAAGGCATGCAAACATCGCTCGATTCGGCTTCAGACTTCGCGGCGGCCAATGTACTAAAAATAGGTACTACTTATTCGCCGCGGGAAACGTGCGGATGGCTAAATGTACTGCATGTGCAGAAGGAGAGAGGCACGCGAGGTGATGTGTCTGTGCAGCTTTGGCGGTGGCAGCAAGACATGTAGGTATACCTACGACCAGGGCGTCTCTCGGGTGGATTTGGATGGGAAAATGTGGTATAGAGCAGTGGCGACTTATACACAGAGAGGTATATCGGGCCGGGAAAACAAAAATAGCGTGTGCCGATGTTGAAAGCCAATACATTCGCACTACCAGCAAAGTATGAATATATAAGTATGCGTATGCTCTCAACTGAGTGTGAGAAGTTTGCAAAATAATTACCGTCTCCGGGAGATAGAACCTCGACACTCACGCCCATGACTGCGTATTTTTCTGCAAAAAGTAGGCGATATAAGTATCTCTGTTAGGTTGATGCAGGCCAAAGTTTGGACTGTTGATAATAGTCGCGCAATCGTCAACGCAGATTTGCAAATTGACGAAGGCGAGATTTTTACCGTAAAGATAATTAAATCAACTCCGAAAGACTTACTTACCAAGAAAAATGTGCTTCTCTGATTTTTGTGATAGCGATATACATATACTTCTCGACGGGCGAAAGAGAGACGTCCGACTGGAAAAGCCGCCGCCAGGATCGCTGCATTCCCCCAATAAAACACCTACTCTGCTACTGTAGTGTGCCTGTGTGTGGCGCGACTATATCATCGCGCCGCGATGTCGTCAACTTCCGCTGGAATGGAAAACCGCGTTCGATATACCCATTTCCGACTTACCTCGCGCGGTAAATTCAAACAATCCTGTATACACACGTTCTGCTTCAATTTTTGCTCGGCATAATAAATTAAACAAGCTTTTTTTCTCCCATTTCCTTTATTTTCATATATGTTGCATATAAAAGCAATAAATACACTAAACTATAATATTTAAGTACGCGCTTTTGCACCATAAAATATAACTTAAGAGTTCAACTCAACAATATCACCAGTGGTTTTTTAATTCTAATAACATATAAGCAATTCATGATATTAAAAATGCAGAAAATTGTCTTTTCAAAAGCACGAAGTAAGTTAATAAATGCATTCAGTTGTCTACTCATAAGTTACCTATAAAATTGAAAATTGAATTTTCTTCATTTTCAGGACCATAATGCTTTTAACATTGTTAGTATTGCAAATTTAAAATTGCAATGAAATTACATATTTATGAAACATGTACAAGTCATACAGCACGCCATTCGTCGGTATTCTCTAGTATACGTTGATTGCACATACCATTGTAAAAAATGTATAATTACAAGAATACAAAAAAAAACGTGCACAGGCAATTATCTGTTTACACAATCCAGATGCTTCAAGCGGAATGTGATAGAAATCTCTTTACAGAATAAAACTAGAAACAGATAAAAAAAATTACCAGACAATATTCTTTATAGTACGAACAATTTTGTAAAATGTTGATAAACTATTTAACGTCTTATATCTGCTGAATGTCAGTACTTAAAAATGCTCCACTCCCAAAAATTTGAGATTCTAAAAGTATAATACAATATTAATACCACTTATTCTCTTTTGTTTTCAACAACTGTGTCCTTTGAATTGCATTCTTTTGTCTTATCTAAATCGTAAAATCGCTCTACCAATGCCCGAAAAATACTTCCCGGTATTTTTTGATGTTCACTAATTAAGTCGTCAAGTGCAGTTGCAATCTACAACGAAAAATAGTTTAAATTAATAAAAATCCAGAATAATAATAAAAAAACAAATAATTATGATTATAGATAAAAAGAAAACCTTTTCTTGTAGCTGTTCAGGTGTTAGATTTCCATCGTATGGTATAGGTTTACCAACATAAGTTTTTAGTTTAACTGGAAATCCACCATAAATTGGAATAAAAGGAAATCTGGTTGCAGCATATAATCTCAGCCATAATTTTCTACCCCAACTTATGGATCGAAAAGCTTCTCTAACATTTTTTGTGAACATTGGAACTATAGACTACATAAATAAAAACATTAATTATTAATAAGTATCACATTAATTTAAAAAGTTTTATTTTGATTATTTTAACTTACCACTTTAGCATCTAAAGCTACTTTTGCGAATCCCAATCTTTTCTTCCACATCAGCTGATAGTACTCATTCCCGAATTGAGCTTCATATACACCACCTGGTGAAATAGCAAGCATGTTGCCTTCCTTTAGAATGGACGAGCACGTTTGAATTGTACCAGGTATTACTTTTAGGACATCAGAAATAATAGACCAACCAGGGCATTTAAAAAGAAATCTATCAGCGACAGTATGGATAAGTTTTGAATTAAACAGGAATACTTTGGATATAAAATAGTAAAGATCTATTGGTATTGCTCCATGGTAGTAAACAAATAAAACAGGTTCATCCGTTGGAATGTTTTCTAGCCCAACAACTTCGTAACCTAATTAACACAGAAAAAGTTATATTATTATACGACATTTTAAAATACAAATAATTTGTGTATCATGAAAAAGGAAACCGAGAAATAAAGAGAAGAGCAAAAGAAAAACTAACGGAATGATAAAAACTTCTTGATACATTTCGTGGTTCTTCCTACCATGCCATATCCATCCATGTGCGTCCCAAACAGCAGCTACAACATTTCTCGATGCATTTCTCCAGTCAGTTCCATAGGCACTTCTTAACCTATGCCTGAAATATAAATCAGTAATATGATTGTACGTTACTTAAAATATATAGATAAAATTAATGTGTATATTAACAGCAGTAATACGTACCTATGTAGTCTATACACGTATAAAATCAAGGCAGTTATGTACAAAAGTAGAACAATCACCAGTGGAAGTAAAAATGTAATTAATAATGGCATTAATAGCCATAGTGTAACATTGAAGTCAATGTAATCAACTGAAAGAGACAAACAACAATGTACTTTAAAAACAAGAATTATATGTTTAAATGAAAACTTGAAATAAAACATGAAAAAACTAACAAAGCAAATAAAAATTAATATAATAGAGACCATTACCTATCATATCTTCTACAGAATTCCAAACGCCAGACAGTACGGAAATCATATTGCTGCTTGTGTAAAAAAAGCCGTAAAAAAACTCAATGTCACGATAAAAAAATAAAGAAAATCAACGACAGCAAAACAGAATAATGCGTGCTCATCACGACATTTTAAAGCTCTAATACACTCTCGAAACGTCAGTCGATCGCAGCATGATATATGTGTATCACACTTGAAATAATAAATTATGCAAGTGGCATAAGACGTATATTTTAATCGACTTCTCGCTTTCAATCAGCATGTAGGTATATTTATATATACATATATACACTTTTATACCCCCCGTAGAGTCTAAGCACTAGCTTTTTTCAATTCAAACACAGCAAACAGGTTATGAATGACTCCAACTACTAAGGCAATCATGTTTCTAACGTCAACATACGTACATAATATGCGAAATTTTATCAAATCCATAACATTATCGAGCATTGTTTGTGTTGATACTCATCATTTCGCTTAAAAATATGGTCAATCATGATGTTGCTGAATGACACTTTTTCGAACTTCTCCAGTCTCACAATAACTGTGCTTCGCCATGTTCCAACTTTCTAAATCTTCCAGTGCAGTAGTAGGTAAGTAGAGGTGCAGATTATAGACAGTAGACATGACAAAATATGTATAATGCATACTTTTATCAAAAAATTTCATTGATTATTTAATTATATTTTATTTCAATAATTTCCTGCACTATATTTGCATGTAAGTACTCAAAAAGAGTTTATAACAAAACTTTAATACTAAAACCAATTTTTTGCTATACAAAAAAAAAATTTTTATTTTCATAAATACTTGACTCCTTTTAATTCACTAATTATACGCATTTACAAGTACGCGATAAAAC
>UCQR01091940.1:8483-28155 GCA_900474235.1 Cecidostiba semifascia | reverse complement strand
CTTAAAAATATGGAATACATGATATTTATTACTTATTTTTGTATTGCTGTTTTTTGCAATGAATAAATGGTATCAATATCAATAACTGACAATTATTTGGTTATTTTGCTCGGATCATTTATATTGAGAAAATAACTGATAATGTTATGCATATAGAATGCAAAAAATTGAGCATCTAATGACCAACCAGCTATACGTCGAAATTTATTTTAAAAAATGCCTGTTTTCAATAAAACGTGTCAACTTTGATGATCGCTTTATGTTGATGTTTATATAATTAAAAATATTACTTACAAAACTATATTTTAGCTTAATCGATATTACACTAAAACGCGCAGTTCATTCTCTTTTTGGTAGATTTTTGAACACCAAAATAAAACACATACATATATAATATATTTTACATTCAATGTGTTGGCATACGTCTGAACCAAAATCTTGCTCTGAAGTCGTCACTGCAAGTTAAAAATGCTGGTGCCACTGGAGAATGCACAATCATTCGAACTGGACCATTGTGTCCAAGAGATAACAATTGCTTTCTTGAAGCATTTCTGGAATTCCATGCACACAATGATGTGGTTGCTTCGTCGGGGAACATTACATAATCTTCAGTATGATTGAATATAGCTTGGGCTTTATGTTCTTGTTTCCCTGTAAGGATCAATGAAAAAAAATCATAAAATTTTGTCATTCAGGTGAATTGTACAGAAATGTATTTAAACATGAGTTTGGTAATTATATATGAAAATACCTGTTGTTCCAGCTCCAGTGTATGCAATTAAACACCTACTAGTTGACAATTCCCAAAGTTTGATCAGTGAGTCTTTTCCTGATGACAGTAGATACTAAAACAAAAGGTTTAGGAATCAATCAATTATTCTTGAATATACATTTGCTTACACAAAATGAAAATTTTATATACTTTTCCATTTCTTGTAAAAGCAACAGAACAAACTTGGTAACCATCGTGTGCTTTCACAAATGTATTAATACACCTATTTGAAACTCCATCCCACAACTTAATACTTCCATCTTTACTTGCCGATGCATAAGTCTTTGCATCGGGAGAGTATTTAATGCTAGTAATACCACTTGTATGTTGGTGATTTGGAATGCTGCACACAAAGCACTGTGCTGTATTAACATCATATAATCGTACAACTGGATGATTTGTTCCAACAACCAGGTAATCACCAGTTGGATGAAATGCTAAACATCTTATTTGATCTGAGTCTGTTATAGTACGAAATGCTTTCTTAACACTAGCTTTGCTGAAGTCAAATAATTTGATCGAGAAGTCTCTACTACCAGATACTAGAATTGGTTCTCTTGGATGAAATTCTAAGCAGGTCACTTCCTCCAAATGGTCGTACAATGTTCTGATTACAGGATGCCCTCCTGACTGATCACCAGGAACTTCATCTGGTGCTGATTTGGCTAACATGCGATCAACATCAAGAATTTTTATCGAAGCATCAACAGATCCAGTAGCTATTAATTGACCGTCTGCTGAAAAGGCACCAGCTCTACAGTTTCCTTTATGTGATGTAACATACGCAGTTTCATACTGAGCGGGTTCTGGAGCTTGTGTCTGTGCTTCAGTTTCAAATTCTAGGTCTAATCCTGGTCCTAATGTATTCTCAATAGCTGTGAACGATGGGATATGGTTGTTTTCTTTTTTGGACCTGTCCGGCTCATTTGCCATACCAATTAACATGAGATGTAACAATCGATCTGAAGGAGGGCATGGTGGTTCAGCTTGAGTTAAATTTGATAATTGAACAGCTAGTGTTTGATGGCCATCGTAAAATAATTGACTGAAAGCATAGTTTTTAAAGTTACACATACAGTTACTAAAAACTTAAAACCATCAAAAATATTGAATGTAAATGTATTTATTCAATTTATTCAAGATTTTATGAGGAGGTATTCTAATCTCAATTCCTACAAATAAAGAATGATTTAAATTGCACATTGTTTAAAATATTTTGTTTCATTAAAAATCATTTTTCTTTGCGATAATAAAGTAGATTTGAATTGGATTAGGAAATATTGATATCCATACAGATTCATTCATTTTATTGGAAAATATTACTGTGCTGATGAGTAAATATTCTACAATTTGACACTTGATAATAAAGCCTATAAAAGCGAAAGATTGAAAACCAAACAAATAAGAATAATACTACTCAAAATAACCTTATCATTAGCCTGTAGAGCAGTTCTCTACTTTTTATAATGTTCTTCGTATCCGCTTCTGAATCCTTCATGGCTGATTGCCCGTCTAGTTTTCCCGATGGGGACTGAATTTTGGCAGCTATTATATATTACACCAGCTTCAGAAAATAAAATATTATTTTCTCAACACCACACCGCTCGACGTGTTTTTTTTTAGTCGGCTGGATTGTCGGCTTTTTAGGTTATAAATACATGTTATGTTTTCATTGCTCGAGCCCAGATTCTGTTGGATCCTGAACGGGATTGGTCAGTTTGATGTAGGCAATGAAGCAATACTTATAACAACAAGTCGTATACTTATATATATATATAGGCTTATAGGCTGAAACCGTATCAAAATGGAGGACGCAAAAGAGGAGGAACAGGAAAGATTAGAAAAGGATTCTACGCCGCAAACAGAAATAAAGTTATCAAAGAATCAATCAAAGAATAAAAAAAGAAGGATCAAGAAAAAAATCAAAAAACAAATAAAGAAACAGAAAAGAGCTCTTTCTAAATTTCCAAGATCTCGTAATGACGTGTACGTTAGAAAAAGGAGCAGTACAAAGGTATGTGTGTTTATATTATCGTAACCTTTATTTATCCTTTTTGTTTCATGATTACGCTAAATATCCGTTTTTTCTGTGCAATAAAACTAACTTTGGTTTATTTTTCTTTTTCTTGACATTCCATTTGCTAGTGTTCTGATCGTATCATAGATTTTTGCAAACTTTTGAATGAGTGTAAAGATACTTAATGTATTTATAAAATTTTAAAATGTTTTTGTTTTTGTAGACTATAGTAACATACTGCAAAAGACTGTTGGACACTGAGGTAAAAGAAATTAAAATACATGGACTAGGTGTTACTTGCAATAAAGCTACTAACGTAGCACGTCGTGTAGTAGCAAAATTTTGTGGTACTTATGATATGGATATACAAAATGAACAAGCTACTCTAATAGGTAAATAATAAACAATTTTTATTTTTACACCAATAAATTCAATTATAAAATTTCTGAATTCAATTTGTAGATGATTTAGAACCTACCAATGATGACGATGACTATGAAATTAATGAAAGATCAAGCCCAGCTGTTCATATTCGAGTATTTCCAATTGCCAATATAGGACCTCTTAGATTTGAAAAATAAATATCTCAATTAGTTTAGTAAATATTTAATCTGTAGTGCTTATATTACTTTAAAGATGATTTTTTCATTAAACGAACTTGTTCATTGGCTAGGATTAACAATCTTTGAAATATGGATAAATTTGGTATCATTAACTATCTTCACAATTTTACTTGCGTTGAAGTTAGATGATGGTTACTTTACGGGAAGCAGTGGCTGGTGGTTAGTTTTTTCTCCTTTATTTGTTGCTGATGGCTTGAACACTTACTTCTGTGCAATCATCTTTATAAGAATGCACATGGAAGGAATGATAAAAGTTGGAATACTGAGAGCACTGTGGAGTTTCATATCAGTGCTCTTGGTTTTTGTGTTCAAATATCTTCTGTGCAAGAAGTTGTCTGGACAAAGTACACTAGAATATTCAGAAGTGCTTAGTCCAGTATTCATTCTTCTACAGTTAATTGCTATTCGAGCCTGCCAACTTCACTGACCCCGGCTAACTACTGAAGAGTATATATACGAGCAGTGTGCAATGTTGGGCCAACCTGTAGCTGTATACATGATGGATACTGCATTTATTTGTAATGTGAGGAGACGAACGGATACAAACGATAAAATAACAGAAATCACTGATTAAGACTCAAAGACTTTTACTGTATGAATCAACAGTGTTAATATACTAAGGTCCGTGCAAATATTTATTTGTATAAAATATTTTTATAATTAAAATAGACAAGTTCGAAAAATGGTAATTTTGTATAAGAAAACACGAAAATACAATATCTTATACAATCTTGCTTGAATTATTCATAACAAACGTTTTGTCTATACAACTCTAGCCATAAGTATAATAAAAAAAATGATTGTTATATAGTAGGATTATTTTTAAACCAAAATTTTATTATATTTTGTTGAATTTTATACTTAATAATTTAAACGTCTTTGCTTCCTAAAAAGTAGACCATAAAACATTTACGTTAACTACTGCATTTGCGCAATTGTAAAATGTCAATGTTATAGCAGATTAATAGGTGCGAATTACATTGATGTGAACTAAAAAAAAAATCTATATAATACATTTTACAATTTGTCTTGTAAGTTGATCGATATTGATATCCACGTACTGATATCCATGTAATACTGATTCATCGATAAAGTGTTCATTCACTCGTGAAATAAAACTTTGTTTAAAATAAAAATCAATCAAGTTATTTTTCAGGCAGAACTCATTTAAAATTAATCCTCATCAGACCCAACAAAAAAAAACAATGAATTATAACGACACGTTATAAGTAGCAGTGTGCGAGTAGAACAAAAGAGTTTTGGACTGGCCTTTCTCCCGCCGTTTCAACTTTCCGGCTCTTTAGTATCAGACTGTAACGAATATAGGTGATGCATAGGCACTTTTCCATTTGCCTCATCACAATCTGCTACCAATGCGAAAACTGCTAAGTCGCGAAATTCGAAAGCGATATAATATACAAACGGTTCTTAAGTTAAGTTAATAATACGCGTAAATAAAATGTTCAAATTTTTACATTATTATTACAACGTTTTAAGTCGAATAAAATTATAAAATCCGTAAATAATTATGTATAAGATATCGGCAAATGCATCTTAAAATGTAAAAAAAAAGAATAAAATGCTAAATAGATCATGAGTTAAGATAATAATGTTGCGCTGCAATAGTTGCGCTATCTTATGATACTTGTCAATAAAAATTGGTAAGTTAAGGCGTTGCCCAATACACGATACACATCATGACTATAAAAGTAAATGTTACATTATGTAAAAGTAAATTTTACATATTATTGGAAAAAAGATGATTTATCAGAACCTTACAAATATTCTATAGCTTTCAGCTATAAATGATCGTAAACGTAAACGTGAAGAATAATTTAGATGTAGTATATTAATAATTGACTACAATAAAAAACTCTGATACATCACTTTTTCAACAATGTAAAACACTATAATAGTCCAGTCATGTATATGCTTAAATTTGGCAACGTCACAGCCTTGACTTTCCGACTCGGATTGAACGATTACCTACGAAATTATCCTACCCTTAATTTTGCTGCTCGGATATACTTAATTCTATTTCTGGTATCTACAACCTCACATATAGCTTAAGTTTCAAACGAGCGGTTTTTTTTTTACAAACTGCCACTTGCAGAGTATAGCATTTAGAGATAATAGTAAACACAAAAAAAACCATTTTTTTCTCTCATCTATGAAATGCAAAGTATACGTATACTCGCTGTACATTCCATAGATATATCATGTCAAATCCGAGCTTTGATCCCGCAGCTTAATCATCCTAAAAGCTTCGGAATTAAAACCCTCTCTCGCGCGAGAATATTATCAACAACACAATAAAAAAAAGTCGAAAAAGGACCGGCTATACATATATGTATATTAATACAAACCCTCTAAATTTAGCCCGAAGCCTCGTAATATCCGCTAACGGAAATCTCTCGACGCAAAAAGTACGTGTATATACATATAAGTATATATTTCTATATATATGCGCGCACCCTCGAAATGAGCATATCGCATATCGAAACCGAAAATCCCGGAATTCACAAAAACAGTATATAGTAACTCATCCCCCGACACAGTCATTAAAACGACGAGACATAACGAAGCAGCAACAGCATCAGATAGCATAATATCAATCCGTGCAATTAGCGTTAATGACAGCAAGATTAAATTCCTTAATAAATATAAGCCTATAGGCTATATATACCTCTCTCTCTCTCTCTCTCTCTCTATCTCTATCACAAGCTCACCAGAGTTCACCCCTACCACTATACATCCCCACCACGACGATGTGCGGGCAGAATCTCCTACTCTTACCTACCCTCCAGCCAGTAGCAGCAGCGGTGGTAAAATCAATATTCCCACCCTGTGAAGGGAGAGAGGAAGTAGCAGCGGTCTCGGCGGTGGCGGCGGCAGAAACAGCAGCACCGTGGAAGGGGTGCGATTCAAATTGCCCTATAGGCAAAGCCTGTTGCTGCTGCTGCTGCTGCTACTGCACACGTATTATATATAGTGTATAGAGAGGGAGAGTGAGCAGTTTTTCGTCTCCGCGGCCTCGGCATATCAGCACACGAGAGACAGATAGATAGAAAGAGAAAGAGCCCATCAGAGCAACGGGCCAGTAATGTGCGCTGGTGCAGGGCACAAATCGGGAGATTATGGATAGGCTGACGAATCTGTCGCGCGGTTAGTACATATACATTTATACTTATATAGTCTCTCTCTCTTTCGAGCTCCTACTTGTTGTGCTTCTGCTGCTGCTGCTGCTGATTTTATTATACAGTGTCATGTGGTCAATTGGATTATATACTCAAGAGAGAGAGAGAGAGAGAGAGAGAGAGTGAGGAGAGTGTGTATGCGAATGCCTGGACTGCGGCAGCGCAGTGTGTATGTGTGTGCCTGTGTTGTACTCTCTGCTCGAGCTATTTATAAATCTGTCGATTTTTTGCCTTTTTTTCTCCTTAAAGCTATACTGTCGTCGCCTTTTGTCGGAGATACAAAATGCGCGGAGAGAAGAAAAGCCTTGCTCTGGAGTCGCCAAGGCCGAGTTTTCGGTGGTGCGATGGTATTAGTCGATATAGGAGCCACTCTTTTACCCCCCGCTATATCACGCGCGGCTAAGTGAATTCCGACGGGACTCTTTTTTTTTCCTTCGGAGCTTTGGCTCGCGGTTATGAATTAATTATTATTTTCGCTTTTCCGTGATTTTTTTTTGTTTATCAAGTTTTTAGTATTAGCGCAATTTTAAAGTCGGTCGTAATCAGCGTTATTGAGCTGTATACATTGTAATTAATCAAGAGAGCGCAATTTTCGTGTGCAATTAGAAGACGTCTAATCGCTCTCGGTTCGCTAATAGCGTAGTTCGAATGTTTAATGATTTGGTGAACTAGTTTGCAATTTTTACCAAGTGTCACAGTTGCGGATTGATCGAGTTTCTGAATTCAATATACCTGTATTTCAAGATTTATTATACAAACTGTATAATATATACGTGTGAAATTGTGCCTTTTTTGGTCTCGCAGAAGGTGTAACCGCTTCAGTACCTATACCGGGCCAAAACTGCGTGTTGGATGGAGCGCTGGTCACATCGCCCTCATGGGAGTCTGTCAATCAGGAGCTGAGGTGGTTTTTTTTATTGCACACCTATGCTTTCGCCTGTCTCTTTTTCGTACTGAGTTTCTACACGTTTTTCTCCCTACTAAACTTAAGGCAAGTATATTAATTTTCATACAAATCACATCATCAGCTCTTTTGCTAGTTTTACATAGACATGATTTGACCGTATCTAATTTGCATATAACACACATTTGCAGATCTTTAATCTCGACTCCTCCCCTCATGTCCACGATAAACATTAATCTTTGCCTGCTCGGCGCTTCAAGGTCAGCCTGCCTTTTTATAGATCCTTACAATCTTAAAGAGGTGAATCGAACTTGAAATCTTTATTATTAAAAAGCATGTATTATTATATACTGTAGTTCTTTTGTGAAATAATCGATATTATACATCGTCGTGCGGCAATATGTTAAAAATGAATCTCGATCGTGTGTATTATATCGCTTGCAGATTATGCCAAAAGTCATCGGATCAATCACCTGGGATATCGGATTTCCCTTCATTACCTCGGCGTTCTGTCTCATACAGTTGGCTTTTCTTCAGCTCACTCAGGTGAATAAATACAAAAATACGAGATGTTACATACTCAAAGCTGCAGCGTAAAAATTTATATGAAAATTAAAAAAAATAAAATAAAATTGCACAGGTGAAGTTCGGTCTGGAAAAGTTCCAGAAGGAAACCTACCTCAGTCTCATGATAATCTTTCACTTCTCCTGCATCATCATCAGCGACGTGAGCCTCGCTTTCAACGTCAGCTACATAGCGACTTACGTCGTCCAAGATGTCTTCCTCATTTGGGGCTTAACATTGTACGTGACCTTTCTCTACGCGGGCTACAAGGTCAAGGTCCTATTGAGAACTCTACCCTCGAATCTGCTGACGCGCGACAATTCCGGGGCTAATCAGAAAGGTCGGTGGATTTGCATACACATCGAGAGATCAGGTAATAATTTTTCGTTTCTAAACTAGCGCGTCAAATGTATGTGTCTTGTTTATAGGCATAATGCAGCTTGCTATGCTAGCGCCTTATAATAACTTGGCCACATCTGTGGCTGCTGCGCTCGTACCTACCCTGCTTGGTCCGACAAAGCTAAAAGCCTTCGATGACAGCGAGCCGAACAAAGGCCCTGACACTAATCCCAGCTTGAACTCCAGTAAGTTTAGTTCTCGATTTCTCTGTGTGTATGTCTTTCACGATCGCTTATTATGATCGTTGCGACGACAAATGTTTTTACATCCGTTAATACACTCTCGTCGCAAGCGCGACAATTGTTTTCCCTTGGATTAATTTTACCTTTTTCTTTAATACTTTTAACCGCAGCGAACGTGTTAACATATTTTTATGTTACAATTATTTTCAATCTTTCAGGGCTGAAAAATACCCAATAAGCACTTTTATTAATTTCCGCTCTGACGAAAACCCCCGTCACCTCGAAGAAACGGGAATTCCGTTGATCAAAAGGAAATTATCCCTGGCTGACCAAAGTTATGGTTTACTACTTACTCGCTTCGAAAGATCATATCGCGTTATACCCATAATAGATTACAATCGTCCAGCGAACCTGACTAACTGTATTTGTACACGGCCTCCGACAAGATAAACGTTCAATTTCAATATACCCCCATTAATAACCCCCTTATTTCCAGCATATCGAAATATTCAGTGTGCACTTCAAATCAAACGAAAAAGAAAAACCACTCGACAATCCTTGAAAGATCACTGCACACTGTCAAAAAGCAACATCATCGTCATCAGTCCCAAAAAAGTTCCTCTGACTGTTGAAAAAAAAAAAATTAAATAAAAATTGAAAAGTGCCATATTATTAACTTGAACCATGCTAAGTAGTATCGTACATCGTAGCCCAGCGCGGCGGCTCGGTCAAGTCGAGCTATCGGCTGCAGCAGCAGGAGAACGAGAAGAACAACATCAGGCAGGACAACTCGTTCGACCAGCCCATCTCAACAGTGCCTGAGGTCTACGTGCGGCCGCCAACCCCAACGCCCTCGATCGCCAATCTACCGATCATCACCGTCTCCAGTCCGAGCAGACGAAGTTCACTGGCCAGTCGACGGGGCAGTGATGTTTCCGGTCGTAATTCCAGACGAGCTTCCGAGTGTAGCGTGAGGTTCGTCAATGAGGAGGATGCGTCGTCGAACGCCGAATTTGGCTCTGGTGAGTATATTTGGTAATTGTTGACGGTGTCTTACTATTTCCGAGTTATACTACTGGTAATGCAGTATAGGTACGTTTGAAACTATTACCATCTGTTTGTGTGATATTCATATACTTTTGGTATAAAATATAAAGTTATACAATCTTTTGCAATGATATATTATATATTATTTACGACTCTGTAGAGTTGTATACGTGCGAGAATCGAAACTTCTGAAGAAGTGTAATGTTGTACACTTTAAATAAAATAATAACGCGTCAAAAGTTTTGTGACACGCTTTCACTCACGTGTATTTTCAGTAATATACCCGTACAAATAATAGATGCCTTTTACCTTGTAAATTATTTTTATAATTCACACGAATAAATTTTAAAGTTTGGACAAACATCACTAAAAAAATTAACTTTTCAAAATTTATGAAATTTTTATTAATTACTTTTCATATCAATAGATAAATCTTCGTTACGAGATTATATAATCATTAGGAGAGTACAATCGATTATTAAAAGTCTAATCCTCGTAAGTGTCGAAACTTTAAAACACAAGCTGCCGCAGCTTGATGCTGACCGTGCGCGTGCTACACGTTGATAATAAGATTAACTTCGGTAAACGTGGCAGCGACACATACAAGTCGAGACAAATTCAAAGCTCTTATACAAACACGTTAATCCTCTAAAAGCTCTTCTCCCTCTTGGCAAAATAAATTTACAATAACAGAGGATTTTCCAATCAGTGCCCCCCAAACGTTGACAATAAAGCCCACGCACTCGATAATTCGTCCTGTAAGCAAGCGTACATAACAACCGTATACACATACAATTCGACATTGAAATTACGCAAGCATATTATCGACTGTGTTGCACAACCATAAATACTATACAAACAGGCAAGCGCAGTCCGGAGCCAGACTCGAGTCCGCGACAGTCGCCGTCGCTGGATCGGCCACGTACCCCCGAGGGTATTCTACGCCGCAATTCGGATTGTATCAGCGCCTCACCGAGCGGCAGTAGTAAGGACCTGCGTCGTTCGTCTGACTTTGGACACGAAAAGAATCGCTCGCAATTCGCCACCAAACTAAGACGCAACAGCGATTTTGGCAACAGGACACCTAGGCGGGCTCAGCAGGAGCAAGAACAGTCGAAGCTCGCCAGGATACTCGACGTCAGTCCTACTGGTGAGCAGAATATTGAAAAAATATAATTGTATATGCTTTACACTTTTATTGGGTTATTATGAAAGTAAGATTTTGGGATAATATTTATGCAGTTTCTTTGGGTTTTATTATGAACAGCGAATTGCAGCCCCTAAACACACTTACCCCTCACGCGGCGATTCGTAAATATAAGTATGTGTAGCTCAGATTGAAAAATAGGCAAGGTAAGCTGAAAGCTTTTTTGTTTAATAAATCCGAAAAATCGCACCTGATCTAATTTTCAAGTTTTCAATTTCAATACGTAAGCAGGGAGTTTGGCTCGTGTAAATGAGATTATGCTAAAGAGGATTTAAATGCAAGCGCAGAAAAGACCACTTTTTAACATCCTTTTGGACTTGAGCACATTGAAACTCGCAAAACTCTACCATTCGCAACGATGAGATGAGTATTTCTCGAGATATTTTGTGAATTTTTCTTTCACTTTACGAATAATGGTGTGCGCATTATTATTATACGATATAGCTGTCCTTTACGAGCACATACTGGGTAGCAAAATGCTTATACCGAAAGCATCCTTCTATATTGAGTATAAATGGAGTAGAGAGCTTTCTTTCATCTTCATTTTATGCGGAAAATCTCGTCTGCGTCATTTCGAACAAAACGTTTTTGAAGTGCTAAGATTTTCGTGAAAAATTGTAAAGGTATTTAAGTAGCAACGGGACTTGGCAGTTAATTATGATATTTATAACACGAAATATAATTTTTTCAATTAAGAATATATGTATTTTAAATTATAAAAAATGTTTACCGTTCATAAATTAACGATAGTCTTTGATAAAGTTTTTTCTTAGAAGATTCGGTTATAGTGAAATAATTAATAATATAACATGCAGTATTTTGAATGCAAAATCGTTTATAAAAAATTGTTTATAAAAATATACCTAGGACAGAAAACAAACAAAAACGGTATACCTCTTCGTTTGTATCAAATTAAGGACGTATGTCGCGTTTCCTCTTGACAGATTATTCTTTTCGCTGATTTTATATTGTATTTCTTCATAAAGGATGTCATGAGGTCGATTAATAAAAGAAGAAAACTGTAGAGCTACAGCGAGAAGAAGAGTGCGAGGAAAACAGTGCGAAGAAATGTCTTGATGTTTTGATTGATTGAGATGCTTTTGAGATAGATTGATCATGGCTTCGTGTATTTGTTACTACACGAGGCAACGCTCGAGAGAGTTGATGAAGTTTTTCTCTCGTTGCGCCATTTCTAATTTCGTTTAGGCTTGAAGTGCTTTACTATGAAAGTTTTGATTACAGTTCATTAATACAACCCTTATTTTGACGTTGAAGATGTGTTTATTAGACTTTTTATAACTTTGTAGAAGTTGATATTTACTTAATTTAGATAAAATGAAGACATCTTTATTATTTTATTAAGACTGTTTGCAATAAATATACATAAGATCAACCACGTATAGCCAGGAGCTATTTAATCAATTACACACCGACCAACCCCAACAAAGCTGAAACTTATAAGCCTAGAGGGTCCAGTAATTGAGTTTTAGATCAAATTATACTCTACACTTTGCCTTAGTTAGTCGGTGTCTTCAAAATGCTTCACTTTGAACGAGTTCTGATAGCAAATTAGAATATATTATAATAATTGATTGCTCATTTCAAATATACCTATATAATATGCTATAAATAATAGCTTTTTTAAATCAAATTTAAAAGTTATAGTGACCTAGTCCTTAAAAAAACAAATCCTATACTTGACTCCATTTCCACGTAAAAGTTAATAGAAAATCATGTAAACGCGTTCATTATTTTTACTTGTTGGATACGCACTTCAACTGGAACGCTGCATGAATGTGTGCTTGACGTCAAGAGTATACGGCACTATAGCTTTTTCTTCATTTGAATTTTTCTTTATAGCAGAGGATAGGCGCGTTCCCCTTTATGCACGCATTCAGAAGTAATTAACTCCTATTTAATTCGAAAATTTACATAGTTACAGAAATAAAAATTTCATTTAGAAATAAAATTATGAAATTTTAATTTTTGACACGTGTTACGAACGAAGTGTTTTAAATTAGCACACGTTGAAGTCTTATCACAGTCGAAAATTTCTACTGATATTCCAACATTATATCGCTCGTCTTTTCCTAACTTATTTGAGAATCATAGAGAATACAATTTTTTATATAATTTTTTTTTAATACGCCGAGAACGTCAATTAAGAGGTTTCCTGGACATCGATCTTCAGCGATATTGAATAGCTGTTCATTAGTCTTTTATTTAATTTAGACATACGTGTAATAAATCAATTTACGCTCCCGATTCTATATACCACGCAAACAATTAATCATAAATTAAAATCGCTTATTCTACAAGTTCTCGTATTTCCGTCATAGATAAAACATATTCGACGTATTTACTGACGCTAATTATTATTGAACTTAAGGGCTATTATTAGACTTATCGACTATTATTTCTGATAGCAAATGATTAATATCTAATATATTTCAGCAAATTGGACTACTATATATGGAAATTAATTGTCATTTATTGATTTCTCTCCATACACACGTGTCACTTTTCGCATTTCCACTACAATAATTCATCTCCTCAACAAAATTCTCATCCCAATTTCAGGCTCCAGACGAAACTCCGATCTCGGCGGCCTAGCAGCGGTAAAAGTAGTAGAATCCCGTCGCAATTCGGACGTCTCGTGTCGCAGCAGCGAACGCCGTGGTTCGGACATATCGCAGATTAAACCCCTGGTGATCAATCGACGCAGCAGTGATATCAGCATCCAAAAGCTCGACAAAAGCCCGACGCACTACAGCCCGAATTATCTGCCGGGCGAAAAGACTGAGCCGCAGCAACAACAGCAGGAATTGAAGTCGGAGTCGGATTCGGATCAACCGGACAACTACTGCGTCAACGAAAAGGCGGCTCTCATGAATGGTGAGAACAAAGCTAAGGACGAGGAGCAGGGCAAGTCGCGGAAAAAGAATCTCTCGTGGAAGAGCGACAAGGTCAAGAACGATCAGGAGGACATCACCGCCGAGACGAGCCTACTGCCGGAGGTACAGCAGCAGGGACGAGTCACGGTATGTTGGTTGGCCTACTTGTGAAGAATTTTTTTTATATGTAAAATGATTTAGAAATTTTCTTTATTTTTATACACGTGCGAGAGTAAATGTTTAATCAAGAAAGAGAGAAACTGAATGGATTTATTTTTATAGTACTTTTTTGCATGAAAATATTTTAATACATTGCACTATTGGAGTTGACCTCAAACGAAGGACATCTGTATAACTATATCTTGAATGTATTAGACACGACTATGACTATCTGTCAACTTGTGTTTCATCGACCAGAATAGGTGATACGTATAGAAGAGTCCTCTAATATTATATTATACTTCAGCTGAAAACAATCCGGATGTTAGGGAACTTTCCGCCACTTTTGTTCGGGAATATATTTTGAGTACACAAGTGGCATATACGGCCGCACGTTATCGCGTATAGAAAAACAACCCCTCCACCATCGCGTGTCTTATGAATAGACCTTTTCTTTGGATTTAGATTATTCCGCTCGAAGAACCTAATAGGCCTTTACCTTGTGATGCCGGATCTTATGAAAGTTTTATTACGCGGGCTTTAGTCGTCGGGGAAGAGCAAAGATTTAGATAACAAAGGATTTTTGCCAGTCACAATGACGTTTCAGAAGGACTTTTCCTCCTGTAAATATATACTTAGAACTTTGATAAAAAAAGCTACTTTATAATGGCCTTCATATAGCTGCAGATAAATGGTTTACATCAAAATGCAAAAAGTTTTTTTTTCTCGTTATAACTATAAAACACAAAGTATTTATGGAGCAAATTATTTTTAATCAAACAAAGCATCAAGAATTTCTCGATAAATATGCGTATCAATTTTCTTACAATATATCTGTTATATCGTCTGCCAATATCAGATATTGTAAGTAAATTGATAAACACATTTTTATAGAGGAATTCTTGCCCAGACACTATAGATTGGACATTATAAGTTTTGCCTTCACGACTATACATGGTGTGTATAACTTATTCAGCATTGTTATGATGAAGATAATAATCAAAGGCCTCTTTATGTATTAATTAAGACTTGTGAAGAAATCGAGTTTAATATTTAATGATCTCCTCCTCAAATCAATCATTGTTATAGGCTTATAATAGGTCTACTTGGAAATGCTATGAGAGTGGAATGTCGAAACATATATCAATTAATAAATACACGCGATTGATAATACAAGGTTTCAGGCTTATATAATGCTTCCCAAATTGCGCTCACATAAAATATGTGTACAATCGATAAAGCGATAAAAAAAAACTAGCGGGATCAGAATAAAATATTCTAAAATTTCTCTATCGTTAAAAGTACAATAACTTTTTATTGACGGTAAAAACGTTTTATGGGAAAAAGTTTTGATGTTCGGCATATTCGTTGCTGCGTAAAATTTTTATAACTGTAGCGAAGATAGACTTGAATTATATGCTTTCGCGGAATTCGATATACATTTGAATATTACAATAAAATGTTATCTTTACACCAAATTTTAATAAATCATTATCATTTCTATAAATATACACAAATATTTATAGTATCTATACATAATACATTTGCAAACAAATCATTTCTATTTTAGTATATTTGTATTTGCCCAACTCAATTCACACAAGCATATATATAGGTTCGCACAGAGTCTATATACGTTTGTTAAATAGAACAAGCAAGCTAATTGCTTCGCGCAAACTCGATAACATTCAGTCTGAATCGCGAAACACGATGTGGTTCGTGCTGTTTGTACAAACGAGAGTGATTTTGGTTAACAGGGCGCGGACTTTACACTTCATTCAATATTGAATCACATCGCGTACGTCAATCGAGCCAAGTCTGACACGCCGTTGCACATACCCGAAGCGTCGACCGCCGCAGCGAGAAGGGCACAGATCAAGAGGGTCCTAAATGTCACCTACGCCACCGCCATCCTCGGTATCATTCTCTGCATTGCCGAAGCTGGACGTATTTTTGGACCTTACGGTGAGTTGATAAATAATAAGTTTGTATGATTCGTTGCAGTGTATGAAGGGATTATTTTATTAGAATTTCAATTTTCTTTATGAGGAAACTTTGTTATAACTTTCTCAAAAGAATTTATCGTTGTATACTTTATTTGATTTGAGAGGAACTACGTGGAGCTTTGAAAAATCTGATCGAAAAACGTAACGTATAATATTTGGAATTCCGATGTTGCTTTGAAAGAAAAATACATGACTTGTTATATACTACTGGAGAAAAACTTTGACTTTGTATATACAGCAGAAACTTTCTCGTATGTACATATCTATAGAGAATCGATGTTTTCTCGAAACTGCATGGGCGGTCAAGAAAAACGATAAAATGTTTCATTTCTCTTGGAAACAATGAAACAGTTATGAAGATCTAGTAGAATAGTTCGAGCTTGACCAGACGGCGATTTTCAAGCGCAACTCATTTCGGTCTGAAACAATAATGAAAAATTTCTTTCCCAAGATTAAATTTTTCAATGTACAATAATAAGTAGTTTAAATTAATAATCACATTTAACAGTCCAATCCCTCCGCAGGATTACTCGCCAACGTGGTAAAGCAAAATACCAAGCCGACAACTGATCAATTTCCTCGTCCCTGGCCCTGGATAATCTACCAAACGGCGTGTCGTCTTCTGGAGCTAATAATGGCTTGCGCGATGGCGAGTATCACGAAACAGCCCTCGGCTAGTCCTCGGCATCAATATCTGAGCAACTATCCCAACTACAATCTGCGGATGAAGCAACGGGACAACCTCTACATCTAAAGCAATATATTATAGCGCGTCATACGCATTCGTAAGAAAAACTTCGAAGGAAGAAGCTCAGTTATCTGATAAGACTGAGAGTGCAACCCCCAGGATGCCAAATTATATTTCCCAACTGTTTCTTCTCCTGTCCTATACTCCTCTCCACTTCATCCTATACACCTTCGTACGATCCGTGTATAAACCATCGCAATTGAGAATGTGAGGAAAACGCCGAGGTATATTCTTGTTGACTGATGGATGAGCGATAAGTAGATGAAGGTTTCTCTTATTATGGAATTCGATGTAAATAGGAATGGAACATTGTCGTATACCCCAAAATCAAAAGATTTGGAATGCTATATAATTTGCAGGATTTTTCCATTTTTCTTTATTTTTTAATTTGAGCTGCATGATGTTCATCTCTTCATTATCCACGATAAAAACAATTATGCTATTTCATTACGATATATATGAGTATATAATTGAAAGTCAATTTCTTGATTCAATTACGAGAGATAAAAGAACTATATATTGGTGCTTCAATACTCATATTCGTTGACTTTGTATAAACGATAATTTTATTATAAAATATGCTTTACAAGGAACTTCTCCGCAAGGCCATATTATCTTCATTTATGAAATTAAGTTAGTGCTATATGAACAGATTATGTGTACAGTAATTTTCTTGTATTACTTAAAAGTATTCTACATTTTTTTATGCATAGAAAAATTTTTCTATTAAATACGTACTATAATTTTCATTGAGCATTTCTATATTTAATTTTCTCTTCATGCTGCTGAAGAGTACAATACTTATAATATATAATTTGACTAATCTAATTGTATTTTACAATTTTTTAATTAAAAACAAAATCACAAAATCTTTGTCTATCTATAGTATAAAACTCGTGAATGTTACTAATATGCAATATACTGTTCATACCAAATTTTGATGAAAGGAAAACAATTAAAATTGTGCGCTAAATACGCATGATTTTTAGAGATGAAGTGTAACAAAATAAGCAGCGACTTTCATGGGAATTGAGATATAAAAGCAGCAATATAGGTCAGTGTAACATTCTAAAAAGGTAACTGTGTTCATACAAAGTACGTACATGAATCAAGTGCATTTTTGTTATAGTTTTTAACACTAATCGAATTAGTAAAAATTTACTTAACGTAAAAAAAAATAGCATATTATACTGTTTTCTGTTATTATGATTGCGTTACAATAAGCAGACTCGATTGCTGAAATACTTTCAATAAGATACTGATTTTACGTCGGATTGGTATTTGTGATACTGACTTTGAGTGAAAAAATGAAACACTTATTGGTGTCTGTTAGCGAGTCGCGGCTCCATATACATATATATATTATTTTTTATCAGACGACGTTAATCTATATAGTCGCGACAATAAAATGACTGTACATATAAAGTAGCATAGTAGAGTGATATATTAACACTACTTTTGCACAGTGATCTTCGGCTCGAGAAGGAGAAATCTCTTTAATATCCTGACTTATTTTACAAACTATTTTTTATCAATAAGTTTATTTAAGGAAGTATACACATCTTTTATAACCAACTGAAACGTGCGTGATACTAACGTTAGTTACTAATAATATTTTATAGTGATTAATTATTTAATTAATTCGAATTTTGAAGAGATTTCTTCTCTTTGATAATGTTTCTTGAAAATCACTAAACTTACAAACCCTTTCGAAGTGCCCTATTCTTGAATGTTGAATAATGAAACAAAACGTTGTTTAATACTAAAAGATAAATGTCTAAATGGTTTATTTACAAATCAAACTTGTAACAGTGTTGTGATTCTAATTGTGATAAATGTTTAAATGTGTAGCACTCAACTATTTTGTGCCCATTGTAAGCTGTACATTTACTGCTTACGGTAAAATCCCATTCTCTGTAAAGCGATATTCATTAACACTTTTTGCCATAAAATAAGATTACTCTAACAATTAATGCTTTTACATTGTGAATACTCTAAATTGCATTGTAAACAATCATCTTGTATTTACAAAAATTTTCACACTGGTTAAGTCGTTAAACCTCATGTAGTTTCGTACTCTGTACGAAAAAAAATTTAAATGTTAGTTCGAGTGACTTTCGAGAAATATACTAGAATACTTTTGAAAATGATGACAAGTTTTGTAATGCAATGAAAAAACAGAAGTGATCAGTTTTGTAATGGGCAAATCCAATTAAATTTCTCCTCACTTGAGAAACTACTATATGTTTTAAAAACATACTCATTCAAGAAGAAAAAAATGATACATCAAAATAATTTTACTTCAAGTGAATATCGAAAAAAACTTTTCGGTAGATTTATTTTTGATAAACAAAATAGTACGGTTCCGACATTTTTTTTCGTACTGATCAGTGTTACATTCTAAGAGTGTTGCTGGCAAATGCTCATTGTTAAACCGTGCAAGTTTATATGGAGACTTATTTAAATTACACTTTTCTATCCAAGCATAAAGGACCATGACTTAGAATTAAAAGTTTTTAGAAAGTTGTACCGAATACCTTTGAAGTATGATAAATGTTTTAATGTGCCAAATATTCATGTTAAATACTTTCAGTGTTAACGATTGTGCGACTTCAAATACAAGAAACTTGAGCAAAATTATATTAATGACTACGTATTGTCACAGAAAAACCGACTATTTATATACAAATGTTATGTATGTACACATAATTAGCATCAATGCCAAAGTTGGCGTTTGATGGACTTCCTAGATAAAATATGCAGTGTACATCAATATTTTTATGAATAGCCAATAAAATTCAAAGATATCTATATACTTTCGATACCTTGAATCATTTGAATGCAGCACGAGACAATATTTGTCACTGAGATTAAAATGTAAAACTAATAAATTTTCGATAGCAGTGAGCAAAAAATGAAATGTTGGAAGGATGACAAATATGTATTCTCACA
>UCQR01091924.1:9965-21328 GCA_900474235.1 Cecidostiba semifascia | reverse complement strand
GGATATGATGCGCGTGCATATATGCACGACGAAAGAGAGAAAGAGAAGGGGAGCCCGGATATAAATAAACTGCGTCCTTTTTCTGCGGAGCGCTCGAGCTTTGTGTGTATATTATATATACCCGCTGCGCATATACATACACGTATGTATGTGAGCGCATGTATATAGATCTCTCTGCCATGTGCACATGGGCTAGCTTTGTGCGCGCAAAGGTTTTTTTTGCGCAATTATCGCGACTGCGAATGCGCCTCCGCTCTTCGGCGGATGTTATATTTGTGGAGACTTATGGACGGGGAAAAATTGTAGCTTCGCGAAAGTGTGATGCACCGCTGCCGCCGCGTATTTTTAAATTTATGTATGCCAGCCTACTGCTAGTACGATTTTATCATATCGCATTTTCAAATTCTGTGCGTGTAGAGATATAGACCAATTGTTTGTATAGAAAAGGCTGAAGCTTCCATTTCTCACTGCATACGATATTGTATGCTGTATACAATTTTGGGTTACAAACTTTGAGCAACACGAACCTGATGCCATTCTCGAATTCGACGTTACGCAATTTACTCGCGCGTGGTCCTTATTAACCGACGTTTTCATTGTGTTTCTCGGTAATCAGACTGAGAATAGCCTTAACGCGCGTCCCAGAAAATATAAAGTTAGCGAGAGTTTCGACAATGTAATAATCAGCCGGCGAAATAGATCCTAATGTAGTTCACATTACGCGTTTGTATTATTAATGTATTGTTATAGTCGAAACAGTGAAAATCAATGTTTTGAAACTTTCTACGGGCTACTTATTTGCCTTCCAAATATCAACGAAACTTTTCAAGATTTCGACTTGCTATATTTCGCAATCTTCATTCCCATGGATATTTCCATTTGCTATACTGCTCACTAAATCAACTATAATCCGGACGATAAATCAAATTATACTGCGTTTTGGTTATCTTCCTATTAGAGGAATACTTTTTTTATGAAAAAACGAAATGATTTTTCACAAGAAGCTTTTCCTTGTATATCAATTTCGAAAACTTCATCTTGAAAGCGCATAAAGTAAATAATACATAACTCTCCATCGCTTTGAATCGCAAGGGCGTTTAAAAATAAACAAACGTAGAGTACATACATCTATAACATTTTTTTATTTGAAAATATACTGATTATTATTCCTATGCCTTTGAAAAAATACCTATTCGCGCTTTATATGTAAAATAAAATAATTTTTAATTCTGAAAGCGTCCATTGCCTTCAAAAATAACTCCAACTTTCGAAAGCGAATAATTTTACTGGTTAATAAAAGAGTAATTTATTTACCGGCGCGTAAGAAAAATCAAGGCCAACCCTGCAAACCTGAAGCCATAAAAAAATGCATTTTTAAGGGAAGACAAAGGAACCTTCTCCTCGCGCGCGCGCGCGCGTGCAACGACTTAACTCAATAAACGTGCATTTACCTGAAATAAAGAAGGGCAAAAATGCAGGAGGAGAGGAGAGGTAGGAATAAAAAATAAAGGCTCGAGGAAGAGAAGCACCAGACGTTGCTCAATCCGCATAATTATCGCTTGTACAGAGGCATTGTCGAAAAAAAAAAAAAAACAACGGGCGAAACAAAACAAAAAAAGAAGAAAGAAAGAAACTGCGGGTTTCGAGCCGAGAGCGAGGTCTTCTGAGCCCAAGAGTGAAATAATAATAAAGAGTGAGAGCGTCTGCGCGCACGGAGAGTCGAGCAGCCGGAGGAGGGAGTAAAAAGGGAAAGTGAAGTGTCGGAGTTATTTTCACTTAAGGTTTCAATAACGCCGCTGAAATATTGGCAATCATGAGTAAACTTTTGTGTGGACGCGATCATTGTATGCTCGGTTATATTTCCAATCTCCGCGTAAGATACAGTTTCTTGTTTTTTTTTCTTTTTAACTTGTATAATACTGCAGCTTTTTTATACTATCAGAGTAGTTCATTAGCATAAATTAGGTGTTTTTCGATAGATTGTACTATTGAAATATGCCGAGTCAATAAATTGAAAAAATGAAGGACGCGTGCGATGCGTGCGTAACGATAAGATGGAAAGAAGCGCGAGTGGAATAAATAAATGTAATATATCTGCCGTATTCGTGTTACAGTATATATACACACATAAGATAAACGTTATATATTTACGGAAAAAGTACTGTCATTTGTGTTTGCGCCGTCGCGACGATGTTACGTTATTGCTGAATTGATTTACATCATAACAGTAGTGGAACTTCATTATTCTAATGCTTGCTTTTTTTCTGACCTACTTACTAAGAATATACGTGGAATAATTAGCAGCGCTAGCACTTTTTAGGAATTCGAGCTTTTATTGCCAAGTGTACACACGGCGATGAGGATCGGCAAAAACTCCATTAGCATGCGCGCGTGTGTCGCTATATTGAAGATCTTTTCTCGTCGAAGATCTTCAATCTCGAGACTTTTTATTGCGGGTTACTCTTCGCCGATGATATATTTAGCAGCAGATATACACATGCATCCATCCCCTTGTCAAGGCTCATCGAGTTCGCCCTTAAAAACAAAGTCCATTACTTAATAAAACAGTAGAGCCAAGTGAGCCCCCGACCATATACATCGGCATCGACCGTAATCAATCTAATCCACACACACACACACACACACACGCACACAGCAAGCGTGTGTCCCAATTTATCGATAACCCACACACGCCAACAACACCCAATTCATCGACGACGATGACGCGTGCTGCATCGAGGAAAAATAGCGCCACATGTGTTTGATGGAAAGAAGGCACGTGTAACCACTTATTATTTAAATAAAATTCTCGGAGCATATAACAGAGCCCCGTGAACATTTTCGAAAATCAGCAATATAACTCTGCTCATGAATAAAGATAGCATTCGCGAGAAAAGCCTGCCACACGATCAGCTCGCAAACATCTCGAAAGTCGATTAGCCGAGGACGTACGACGCGATAGCGGCCTCCACTTGAGGTATGGACGGGAAATGCGAAGAGGGGGAGGGAAAAATTATCGCTGACCGCGACAGCTCACACACATACACACACACACACACATAGGAGATGCAACGACGTTTGGTGGGGATGGAAAAACGGCGCGTCGGAATGAGGTCACGCGCGCGCGAAACTAGGCCAGGTTTACTCGGTAAGTGTGTCAGCTACTCGTTTGCGCGCTATTGATCCGCGCACCGGCTACCCTCCGCGCGTTGCCGGCACCCACGCGCTACTGCTGTTGTATGCTATATAATACAGTGTCTCGTGCATCAGCGCCAGGGGGGCGAGCTTTATGCTTACATGAGGCGCCGGCTGAATCGCCGCGTGCGCTCGATATACACGCCTGTTGCTGCGCGCGATTTTCAGGGGAAGATATTATTACTCGTGGGCTGTATATTGTTGCGTAAGTAACTTATTGCGCAGCTGAGTATATAGGTCTTTTTAGATGGCATGATTTTTTTCCGCGTACATTAGTTGATTAGAAAGTATGATGAATTTTTAAGAAAAGAACACGACTGTTATGATAAAATAGTTTCTTTGGAGGGAAATTTGACAAGCCACACCTTTGTCAATAAAACAGACTGTATACAGTAAAATACACATCGATCTGGCTTTCTACTCCTCGTGTGACTCTTTCACGGCGTTTTGAAGCCGAACGAATGGGGTTCGTATTTCGGGAGGGGAAGTTATTGAGCTCGAGCTCGTAGGGGTGTATGTTTTTTAGTCCGGGTTATTACTTTCGTCCTACTTCTTTCCATAACGAGATTACGCTTGGATGACTAATAAATCTTCGAATTTGTGTTTATTATGCGCTAACCGACGCGCGCGTGATAAACTTTCACCTCTTCGCATTTTTTCTTTTTTTCAGAGCGATGAATCAAAAATTTGTTGCATAAAAAAAGCATCAACGAAAATAGCCCGAGACTGTCTGCGCATACGCGAGTGCTTCTGTTTCAGTTCGGCTGTATATCGATTGTATCACTCTCTTCTCGCGCGTGACTATTTTTAACGACATACCCCGCCTGCACGCTTTTCCATGGAAAATTATTTATAAAAATTGTCTAGCCTTATTTACGCGCATTGCAGCGATGACTTTCATAATACTTGTAATAATATAAGTGCAACAATAACTAACAATCGCTCGCAAGATAGCTCGCGCTGCACATCAGCACTTGGACTTTTTATAGATTGTCTGACTAAACTCTGACCCATTTCCACTGCTATTTTTATCCCGCGCTTATCACTTGGCGTTTTTTTTTTCTCTGCCACGGCAGCTCAGTATAACTTCGCAGGCGATCATCTACACACGAAAAGCAGCAGCCAGTCACTACAGCATCATCAGCCTGATGCTTTCGCCCACGTTAATTTACGTGAGAAAGCCATTTTCTTGTTAAACGCGATATTCGCGAAAATAGAGTTCTTGAGAGGATGTGAAGTTCAACGCGCAGTTAAAAGGCTCGACAAACTCTGCTTCAAGCTGCAGGGTTGAAAGTTTACAAGCTTGTCCCTTGATTTCCTTGTCATTTCCGTCCATTATCGCGTGCTATAGCTCCCGTTATATTTCGAATCGAATTCCATCGCTCTCTTGTCCTTATTAGCGGCCGGGCGAGAAAAGTCGCGCATACATACATCGATTTTCACAGAAAGGATGACGATGAGGAGAGTTCGATCGATTTTATGCGCTGTAGTGGCCAGGGCTCGCCGATAATTGCTCTGTTTGGTCGAGTAGGAGGCGTTCGAATAGTCGGATAACTCATTTCTCGTGCTCTGATATAATCAAAGGGGTATATAGTTGATCTTTTATATTTTCAGAATTCTTGATTAATTTGATACAAAAAATAATAAACCAATGCCAGGCTATTACGCAGTTCAATACATAAACGTTCGAGCCAACAATAGATATCAGCAGTCTTGGTATAAAAAAATGCAGAATATTTTGCATAATACATAAGCGTTTTTACTTTTAAATTGCAATAACGAAAAAAAAGTAAAACCAAGTATATCTCTGATGCATTTTCGAAAAATACAGAAATTTATCTTCAGAAGGCCGAAGTCGCGCGCGCAAAGTCGGTCAGGGTCGCTCTACCTTCATTTTCGCAAAATGAACATTAACAAAAGTAATATCGATATATACACACACACCGAGAGAGCAGCTGCGCGCGGCACCATTATTCTTCGTATAAAAAGATTAAAAAATAAAACAATAATGTAGAAGATCATCAGATCGATTCGGAGCACGTGGCCGGCGTCGTGCATCAGCGACAAAATTGAAATTCCTCGTCCAAGGAGAAAGAGATATATAAGCATATAGAGTAGTAGAGTATATGGAGAGATCGAGAGCTCGTGCGAGGGAGTGAGAGAAAATAGGGGGTCAAGGTAGCCCTTCTCTCTCTCTCTCTCTCTCTCTCTCTCTCTCTCTCTCTCTCTCTCTCTCTGAGCAACACTGCCCTCAATCCCTGTGCAATCCCCCATATAATCCGCAGTCTTGAACTTCGCGCTCATCGCCGCGCGAGTGAAAAAAAAGCCAGATTATACCTGTGCTGCTATATACTACCTATATAACTGCACGACTCATTCGCGTTCCTTTTCTTCTCTCCGTGCTCACGCATATCGCGTATCCTTGAGCTGCACTGCACACACACACACACATAGCGCGCATGAGTTATGCTCGTCTCTGTTGCGCTTCTTTTTTTTTTTTTTGCTGTCCTTTCTTGCGGTAGGTCGGCAACGACGACGCGCGACCTGCATTACACTTTTCTTGCTGCAGCCATACACATACACACCGCGCCGCAAGCGATGCATCGGCTCGATAACGTGGATGTTACCATTTCAAAGGGTAATTGCATATATGGGTGCAGCAGAAAAGAGATATGCTAAACACTTTTTCAGGCTTTCCGCATTATATTATTGACGCCTGGGATTCTCTCCTCGAATTTCAATACATTAGTCACCCATACTTGGACTTCATCGCAATATAATATGTATATTCTATACGTCTTGAGAAACTTTCAAAAAATGGGTCAAATTCGAAAAAAAAAAAATCAATTTAACCAGCGGCTAAATTTTTGCCGACCCGCGAGAGTGAAGAAATAAAAACGAAGTTAAAGCAACTTCTTCCGCCCCCCGGTGTGACCTACAAAAAATCTCGGTGTATAGCGTAGAGTCATCATTACGGCAGAATCGGAACTCGCGTAATCGGCGCTTGAGTTTGAAAAAAACTTTCTTTTTAACGGCTCTGTCTCGCGTAGCTATAAGGCAGTATAGCGCGGTTGCGCGCTTGCCTGCTTGCGAGACTGGGACAAGGCGAACAAGGCATCCGCCTTGGCCGCCACGAAGGCGCAGCAGCAACGCTGCTGTAGTGAAGAAGACGAGCTCTCTGTGCAGAAAAAGAATAAGGGATATGATGCGCGCAAGCGCGTTACAAGGCTGAAAATAATTTCAGGCTATAAGTCTCGTGATTCATTTTTTCTCTACTTCTTCTTCTTCTTCTTCTTTTCTCGTATATAGTACGTACGGTGCGCGTCTTAATAAGTGCACTTGTGGGTGGCCAAGTGCATCGGCGGAGAGGACCTCGAGCCTTTTTCGCGCGCTCGTTTCTGAATATTCATAATACTTTTTTTTCAGTTTGATGCGGAGCTGCGGTGTGTTTTTCCGCGAGACATTGTCATTGATGCGAGATGCGTTTTTATATTCGCATTTTGTAGAGACATACTTTTTAGCGTGACGAACTATTTTTGTTACTCTGCAAGAAAGAGTATAGTGGACAACGTGCACTACTATACAATATTTTTGTTTTTGTGTTATTTTGATGTTAATAATGTAGTATTTCTGCTTGCTCTGCAATACCTGCTTATTTTAAATAAGCAACATAAGTTTGACTTTTTTTTTCATCGACGAAGGTACTTTTGAACATCAGATATATACGACATTAGATGAAAATACCACGACTAGACGAATCGCTTGATTAATTCTTTGGATAGATTTACATGTTTACGCAAACGTTTAATTTTAAATGCCGACGAGTAAAAAAAGAACAAATGGTGGCGAATTGGAGCCCCTATAAAATAAAACCTGATCCGAAATGGGCCGATGCGCTCTCGATACAAATGTGTTTCGGTGAAATCTGACGGTTCGGATGAAATATCAGTCTCCGAAAGCGCGAAACGCGAAGTAAAAATCCAAAGTGGAGCGAAAAATCCGAGAAAAATGTTGATACTCGCGCAACAAATTACACATACAGAAATATTTTAAAACCGAAAAAAATGCATTTACCTCTTTACAATAAAAAAAGAGCCTACTGTAGTGCCATCAGGGATCGCCTCGACGGAAAAAAAAAGAACATAATCGACGCGCAGAGCGTATACATGTATAAACGAAAGAGAGAGTGACCGAGTGAGACAGAGCTATATAGAGCTGCAGCGAAGGATAAACAGAAAGAGAGAGAGAGAGAGTGTGTTGGTATAATGGAGAAACCGACGGGAGGCGCGCGGAAGAGGGGCGAAAGAGCACAGAGCGCTCTTGGTGGGGGCGAGCGCGCTCAGCTTTCGTTTTCACCCAAGCCTACGTTGTTAATCCGGTGAGTCAATAATTGTATAACACTGGAACTGCATTGCGTAACCGCAGAGCGGCGTCACCGCTGCCGCTCGGTTTCCCTCGCGCGCGACCTACTTGCCCACTAAACTAGACACACATTCTTATCCGCGCCAGCCGTGTGCTCTCTGGCGATGTGTCCCCTCCTCTCTCTTTCTCTCTCTGATCGGCACGCACTTTCGATTTTTGTTTCTTTTTTTTTTGTTAGCGACGAACGATATGGTGGATATCTTTATCGGCGCGCTTTATTTATAAGCGATGGGCTATACTCTGCCACGCCTTGAACTGGATCGTAATGTTGAGAGAGGGTGTGTGCAGTTTGTACAGAAGACGAAATACTTGGAATTTTCACCGTTTGTTTGGCTTTTTTTTGAGCTTGCTGGAATTGGGTCGTCGCGAGATCTCAATACTTTTTTTCGCTAATGAGCTTGAATCTTGTGAGAGCTGCGCTGCAGCCCGAGAGCTTTTTCTTTTTTTGCTTTTTGCGTCTCGTGTGCGCCGCTGCAGGTAGCTTGCGAAAGCTGCTATGGACTGCATTGTATGACGTTATAATGCGCTGGCTTTGCGTGAGAGATTGCGGCATTGTTTTTCGAATAGCTTTTAAGGGGGAAAAGCCTGAGATTTAAATCGTGCAAAAAAAATAGTAATATATATTTGTTAAACAGAAAAATTATACAAGTGCTTGATGTCTAATAATTTTTAATAATTTTTTTTAAACAATTGTTCTGACCTATAGTAAGTTATTACACATCATTTTTCTGGCTAACAAATATGCCTGTATTATTGTTTTTTTTTTACGCTCGATAATTACGATGCGTCGAAAAAGTCTCGCAAACGCAGAGAAAAATGATACTTTTGCACAAGAACCAACGCTCCGTTTTCACAAATTCCATTTCTCAACTTGTCCCGATTCAGCATCCTAGCAGAAAGAAAGATTAGCACACAATTACATTATATTCGCGAAAAAAAGTCCAGAAATTACGAAGTTTCAGCTGCCGTGGTACACATGCACACACTTAGAGCGCGCGCCGCAACTATATTAAAAAAAAAAAAAAGAAAAGGAAAAAAGAAAAAATGGTGAGGGAATCGGTCCGTAAACCTTGAGCTCAATACTTCGATCCGTTTCGGAGATATTGCGCATTCACGAACCGGCAACGGCTCTCTGCGCTGCGGCGACGTCGCGAATGTTCTCTCTCTCTCTCTCTCTCTCTCTTTCTGCCGAGAACTGAGAGAAGAAGCAGCGAGAGCGGCTTGCTTGCAAAATACTTTGCGCGACTTTGGGAAAAGCACACCCCGCAAGTGAGCAGAACCACTTTGCGCTGCGCGGCGGTTATGTAAAAGGAGAATATGAAATCGAAGTGTCGCAAAAAACGTCCGCAGAATTTCATCTACTGCTGGGAGAGAGAGAGAGAGAGAGAGAGAGAGAGAGAGAGAGAGAGAGAGAATTTCGGTGATTTGAATTTAATGGCTCTGTGGCGATTTCTATATATTATATGCCTACGCTCATGTTAATGTAGTGCCGAACTATTTTCGCATTATTAATTTGACAATCAAATATAAGCTAGACTTTAATTATGTATCATTTTTTGCAAAGTTTGACAATTTATGTTATTATTAGCGTTTCAAAGCAATATTCCAGTAGCTTTCAATTTCCTCAGCCTGAAGTCGTGACAAACACAGTGTGCTTTAGAAAACAATACATTATCGGTGTCGATAAACCCGAGCATCGAAACAGCCGACAACGATCATTACCCCCCAGAATTGCGGATTGAAAAACCGAAAGAGAGCCGTTATACATCCTCGCCGATCACGATTGCCGTCGATGCACAAACCAGTCTATATAAATATACTCGTGTATATAAAGTACATATATATCTCATGTTGTGTGGAGTACAGAGTGTGTGTGAGTGTGTGATAGATACGCCGATGGGAGATAAAGCGCTCGCGCGAAGAAACTACGGAGTAACCCAATTTCGCGCGCTCGCCGCCACCGCCGCAGTAGTCGAGCTTATTTATAGATGATTTTGACGTCAGGCTACTACTGCTCGATATTCTTTTTTCATATGACATATCGGGCCGGGGAAGCAGTGTGTATATCGAATGTTTGGCCAGATGACGAGTAGCTTTGTATTGAATTGGCTCTGTAAACATGATAAGTGTATTAGAGAGCGCTTTTTTTCGATTTTCCTCTGTGTCTCTCTCTCGAAAGCTCCGGCGATGACCCAATTTTTTACATTTCTGCTTCTTTCCAGATTTGCCACTTGTATTTTACAATTGAAATTAGCTAAAATAATATTGCGCTGCACAGATCGTTATTAAGAAAAAGAACGAGCGGCTATAAATATACATACAAATACACGTTGTAAAATAAAGTAATCGCGGTGAACGTCGATCAATACATCACTCTCTCGCGCAAAAAGTAATTGGCGCATGACTGCAGTAATCTCTCTCGGCGTTCCCTCTCTCTCTCTCTCTCTCTCTCTCTCTCTCTCTTCGCGAAAATGTTGCCGCGATCAATTCCCAAGAATAACAGAGAATCGATTTCGTCATTACGCCACATTAGCCCTCAGTGATAGAGATAATCACGAGGGCGCTCGATAAGCTTCGTCGCAGAAAATCGGAAGATTCGCGAGAACGCGGAGTATATTAAGCGAGCGCGATCGCGCCGGTATATTACATTGAGATTAAGCTTATATTCAGCGAAGAGAGGGAGCAGCGACGAGTATATAGCGAGAAAGAGAGAGAGAGAGAGAGAGAGAGAGCGAGTATGCCATGACACACTAACCAAGTGGTCGAGACCCAGTTACAACTCGCGCTCTCGCGTATATACACACCGGCTGACCTTCGTAGAAATGGAATGGATAGGGTGATAGTGCGTGATGTATTTTAAGCCGATGTTGGCTTCCACACACTGCAAACACACAAGCTGCTGCAGTGTGTGCATTTGTGTGTTATACACGCACACGTATACAGTATTACGAGAAAGAGAGAGATCGACGTCGAGGTCGCGTACAATGCATCCTTCGACCTTTTTTTTCTCTCCTCTTCGCCGCCGCGAGAGCTGCTGCAACGCCATTAATGGTCGTGTGCTTTCTCGTTACATATTATCGACTGCATCTCTCTTTTCGAGGTCTTGCGGAATTTTCGAGGGGAGATCGGATCTGCGCGAGAGTAGTTTTTGAAATTCGGCTGATATGTAATGCTGCACTTGTGCAAGGACAATTATACACAAGTTATGTATTGAGAAGAAACCCAAGAGATCGGTATAAAGGCAATCGTATAAGTGAAAAGATGAATTTTTAACGCTGAACTATCAGAGACCAAACGACTCAATCGCTATGGAACACCCACGCGCTGCCTTTGCATTTGAAATCGTTCGGGAAAATCGATAAAATCGTGTGTATAAACAGGCTCACAAAGACAGCTTGCCATTCATGGATTCCGACTATAGTGTACATACCGATCGATCGCGAATATCCTCGAGAGTACACTATATATAAGAATAAGAGTACTATAGCTTCCGCTTGCTTGGAAAATGCTTACGCGTCGTCAGAGCTAATTTAAAAAAAAAATAAGAAGATCAAGCGAGGTCTGCACTCGAACGTTTATCGAAATCGGCGTTGATGCAGCGCGCGATATTCATCGGTAATGACCCAGTTCCGCGAGAGAATTTACTCGAACAACAATTCGCGAAAAAAAAAGAACTCGCGCGCATTTTCCGTCATACGAGAAATCTCCAGATGCTAAAAAAAAAAGGAAGAAATCCGAGCTGGCTT